>JAQFZE010000496.1:0-25733 GCA_034695245.1 Dicyrtomina saundersi | reverse complement strand
GAGAGAGATGATGTCTTTCTCGTTTCTTGACTTAAAAGTAAATAAGAAAACTACATGGTTTCAAAAAAGGGATGAAGATGGGAGAGATGGTGATGAGAAAAAGTGAATATACCTTTCTTTCCATGTGAGGAGTAGTAGCCATGATGTCCTTGCTATAAAATGAGAGAGACAAAAAAATAGACTCGGTGAGATTAAGTTATATAGAGACTCGTTATATATGACATTTCATTACAAAGGAATATATTTTTTTTTTCCTTGTGCTTATATTGAGTGTTGCCATATGTTAAGAGATAAGACTACGAGTTAAAATTTAATATTTGTATACGGATAAATCTCGTAAATTACCTCTCCATGTTTCCCATTATGTCCTTGATTCTTGGAGTCATGATGTCCCTATAGTAGAGAGACAACAAAAAATATGTTTAAAAGAGCAATAATTCCATTGATATTAAATTATTGACGCTTTGGACTTCATCTTATGAGCCATGGAAATTTGTTGGGTTGGTCAATAAAAGTGTTAAATGGGAGACGACTCTCCACATAATAATAATATAAATAATATTCATGAATTTTTTAAAATGATTTTTAACCTTTTTGTAATGTCCCTTATTTCCATGATGCTTCTCTTTCCAGTGTCCATTATGATGCTTGCCGTGATATTTCTTGCCTGAATAATTATGAAACACAAAATATATAGATGGATTAGTATTTTAAAGAACATATGAGCGTACAGTACAGATTGTTGCGAGAGGAGAGAGACAGACACATTACATTACATACACACATCCTCCATGTGAAGCATGCTAATGTTAATGTGCTTCCCCCTCCCCGCCTAATTACACTACAAATTGAGATGGAGACAAGGAGGAAAAAAAAATAAATAAATGTATATATTATATATTATGTGAATTCCATTCAACTCACCCCCGTGATCAGCATGATGTTTTCCATGGCTTCCATATTTAGAGTGATGACCTCCAGAGTGATAGTCGTCATAGAACTTCTTCTTTTTGCTGTACTCATCCTGAAGTGGCGGGAGGACATTCATCATGATCATGAAGAAGGGGGGAGGGGCGGGGGGAAATCATAAAAATAAAGATGGATTAGTCAAGTTTCTACACTATTTACATAATTTATTGATTTATAGATGTGACAGCGAGTGGACTTGAAGAGTGAGAAAGTTACGGATTTTTGAGCGTACTCAGAATCACTCTGTATGTGGTAACTTGTGATAAAATAATAAGGAGGGATGGAGATATTTAAATAGTATATATTTATTTACCTTGTGATACGTATTATGGAATCCCTTTGTGCTGTGTCCCTTCTTATGACCTCCTTTCTTGCCATAAGATGCATGCTTAGAGCCTTTGCTTCCATGTTGCTTTCCTCCGTAATGTTTGCCTCCTTGCTACGCTCGGGAAAATGACAAAAAAAATTCGTTAGTATTTCGCTTTCGTGTACATAGTACAATGCTACAAGATGCTTTTAATATTATATATGCTTTTAATAATGGTTGATCAACTTACTTTACCACCCTTGGAATGTCCAGCATTGGAGCCGTAGTGTCCTGAAAATATAGTAATAATGAATAAAGGCTCAGCACATGTCTTAATTGGATCGGGGAGATAATTATAAATTCAATATTTGCTACGGTTGATGCAGGTTGAAATGATTCAAGAATCGATCCTTACCTTTGTGCTGGTCTTTATTATTGTGTCCCTTGGATCCCTTCTTGTAGCCGTGATATCTTTAATTAAAATACATCATACAAATAGACAAATTAGTTACACATGAACGGTCTCTGAGGGGAGCAGTGGACTAGAACTGAGTGCTTCCCATTTTGTCTCTCATTCATCTCATTTGCAATATCTCGGATGATTCTCTATGAGCTTCGTACATACTACTTGAACAAGTAATTAATTAATCTTTGGAATTTGCTGTGCTATTGCTTCTTCTCCTAACAGAAACGAACGAGAAAGCAATCAGGAAACGAAGAAGGTCGAGAACAAAGTGGAAAGGATGAGGAGCTGCTGACTGCTGAGCTTATAGAATATGTGTGAGTCGCTGCCTCGTACTTTCACCCCGTCTCTCCCATTCTCCCATTCTCCCTGTCTCTGCCTCTTTCACTCGTCACTTGGGAGTGTGTGTGTGTATCTATTATATTTAAAATTCTACGTCATCTCACATCATCAGCTGAGTGAGATGTGTGGAGCAAAACTGAGAGAATGAATCATATTTTGTAATTAACTTATATATTTTAGGACAGTCTCTCAAAATTTTGAGGAAAAAGGAAACTACAAGATCTTGCTGAAGATATTCATTAGACTCAGGGAAGCAGTCGGATTTTGAAAGATGTACATTGGAGGTAGTATGGAGATATTTATGTAGTATGGAAATTTTACCCGTGATATCCCTTCTGTCCTTTGTTTCCATGGCTGGAGTGATGGCCGGATTGGTGTTTGCCCCCTTTGCTATGTCCATGTCTAGAATAAGATTTAAAGGGAAAAATTTCATTACTTATTGGAAACACGTTTCAAAGAATGCATTGAAGATAAATGAAATTCTGAATTATCGAAGACCACAGGATTAAAGCTATTTTTAATTTCCTTTTTTTGATTTGATTTATATTAAATATACTTGTTATGGGACATGTAATAAAATTTTGAAAGTTGAAGGAAATGGAAATGATGAAAAAAAAAACATAAGTTTAACATATTCAAGACTGCAAACCATTGAAATTTATAGTGGAGCAGCAGGAGGTAAAAGTATAGAAAAATTTGAAAAAAAATGTGAAAATATATATGAATGAAAATGTTGTTGGGTTATGCTGAATAAAGAAATAAATGTAAAAAAAAAACTTCTTACCCGCCGCCGCCGCCGTAACCAGTAGCTGCAGTCTCCAAGTCACCCGCAGGTTCTGTCTTGTACACCACTCGGGACTCGCTGACATTCGAGTCAGCTAAAGTAAGATTGTCATTATTGTCAGTCAAGTTCCTGCCGTAGATAATGTCAAGGAGGGCGAATCGTGGTTGAGGACTCGTCTCCGCCGCCACGGCTGTGTCCTCTTCATTTTCAGTTTCCTCCTCATTAGTGGGACGTTCAGTGTTGTCCGATTCGGAGCCCTCCTCATCGTCGCCCTCCTCGTCTTCTTCCTCCCCCTCGTCTTCCCCACCCTCACTGTCCTCCCGCTCCCTGTCCGTGTCCTCGGACTCAGTGTCATTGGCAGGATTGTACTGAGTGTCCTCGGCAGAGTCCGCCGTCTGATTTGAGTCTGCTGTTGGATTATTACTAATCACAAGATTGTCCGTCTCGTCATTCTCGGGATTTGTGGTGATGGTTGAGCTGGGAGTGTTTGTGACTGACAGCGGAGCTAACTCACTCACGATTAACGGCTGATTATCCGGCTGAGCATCCTGGGAGATGACTGGAGAGATATTAAATGTAAGGCACAGAATTGTAGTGGCAATGGCCACCACGAGAAGATGATGTATCCTGGGCATGTTGCCCTCCACCGGGGTTCTCCTCACAAGGTGTGGGGAAATTCTGAGAGGAAAAAAGAAAACACTCCGAAATCCGGGACTGTTGTTGTGAAATTACATGCACTGAAAATATTTTGTTTTTCAAATTATATTTTTTCCAAATTTTGAATCGAAATTCTAAATATTTTTTCTGTTTGGATTGATAACACTGTTCTGTCTGATAAGCAGACGACTTATGATGTTCAATCAATGTAAACTTTGTCTATTTATACTTTGAGGGGGAAAAAGTTTCACCCATAACGGGCCCAGGAAGAAAAATAGTTTGAGCGTAAAAAGGATGTCATGAAGAATTCATGTGAACGATTTCTTCCTTGTTTCATTCATCCAGCATCGTCTTCCTATGCCTCAATCATCTACTTTTCAACTGAGTAATTGAGTTTTCACGGGAAATTACGCCCTTCCTCAAATCTGACAAATTTTCATTTCACTCCGTCTCCATCTAATACTCATGGTACACCTCACACTGTCCCTACTACTACATGAAGGGGACAGCTCCACAAGCATATACCACACTGAACAGGTGATGTATAGATATAGCAAGAGTTTCTGAGGGCAGAGAGATACGGACGTACATATGTATCCCGCATCCCTCTACATACTACCTATAACCACTCTATCACCAGCAAAATTATTTATGTAAGTTATATCATATCTTACTATACAATCTACGCATTCCCATTGAATTCATCAAAGACAAAATCCTCTCCCTATGTCTTTCTCTATTGACTTGAAAGTTCATATACCCTTCTTCTCTCTATAGGCATTCTCTACAGTAGACAGTACAAATGATTATAGAATCACTGTTATCATTTTATTTGTCTGTAGCTCCCTGGGCATATCCCTCAGTGAGTGGAAAATCTGAAGGAGCACGTATTCAAAAATAGAATATTATAGATGAGCTATACAATGTAGTCTGTGTGTACACAATCAGTTTTTGGTTGAAAATTGGAGATTACGTATCCATAACGTTGGTGTTGATGTGAGTGGATCCAAATCCAACCATCCGTGTAAGGGTTTTTCTCTCTGTGTGATTCTCCCATTTCCATTCATCTCAAAAAAATACAGAAATTCAGGTGATTTAAAATGTAATATATGCAAAGAGCGTCTAGACTGGTCAACTGTAGCCCATATCAAATTATTGGACAATGGATCAGTGGAATTCTGTCAAGTCAATTGACTCGCTCTCTCCGTGCTCATCAGTTTATTAAAAATTTGATAATAGAAACTATAGGAGTCAGTTCTATTTTCTATTCACATACATTTCCAATTCCAATTCCTTTTTTTAAAAAAACCACATTCTCAGTACCAATGTACTCTCGAGGCACCTGCCTATTCCTCTATATCCCAATCCCCCATTCAAAACTCCCAACCCATAGAACTATAGCTGTTCAACTAAGTCAACGCTTTCTTGTGAGTGTGTGTGTGTCTGTTTCTTTGTAGAATTTACAGACTTTTCATGCATAACCGACGCCTCAATCGTTTTACTCTGGTCTCCTCTGCCTCTCTACAGCACTCACATTTCAGTAACAATACCAACACCAACAAGACGAAACCAATGGCTCCTCTTCTTCTTCTTCTTCTCACTCAGTAAGTAAGTAGCAGTGGAGTCAAGTAGCTATACAACAAGATAAAAAAAATAAAATGAGTGCATCAAATGCTGAGACCATCAAGTGATTATACAATAACAATGCAGCATAGTTGACTGACTATAAACTTCCTACGTATAGCTATACACTGGAAACATAATTATATTAGTATATAGCCATAAATTATTACTCTTTTGTGAATGAATCTTCAATTTGAGAATTAATTTTGTGTAGAATGGAAATTGGAATTGAGATGAAATAGATCATCAGGCTCATGTCTTGCAGAAAGGGAAAGTTTCTCCTATAATATATCTCACCTCCCTCGATCTACTAAAAGAGACTCAGCTGACTGGCTGCAACTATACGGTGGAGAGATGAGGGATATATGTAGGTAGGTAGGTATATACCATATATGTGGAATTAAACGCATGGAATTTTTTCGACGCGGTGCTCACTCGGGTTTTTTGAGAAGGCGAATGAAAAACTCTTATAAAATTACCGTCCCCTCGATTTACACTCCTGTAGCTACTTACATAGAATATTAATGTATAGAAGAACTTGCTCCATTTTTCATATATGAATTTATTGTGTACGAAAATTCCATTCCCTCAATTTTAGAGACAGTTATTTTTTTTTTCTTTTTCAAAATGCCATTCTCATTCTATTCATGTTGTCGTAGTGTACAGGACAGGAGGCTGAGAAAGAAATGACTTACATTTATTTAGTAAGTGCTCATGATGTACTATTAGTGTCAGATGGAATGAAATCACTTTAATTTGAATTGTGTCATGGGATATGGACACATCATGGAAATTATACTGTACTCCTGATAAGTGGTCTCCTCCTGCGACTTCGTCTTCTTCTCCTTCCTGCTTTGTTTGTAAGGTAAGAGAAACCAAACTGGCTTCTTGTTTCTGAATTTTGAGGCACATAGCCATTTTACACTGTAGATCTTTTGACACTATGAACTGTTGTCTCGTCTATTTTTACGTTACAGTGTGCGGTGTGTATATTTGTCATTTGTATTCTATAAGCATCCATAATTTGAATATTAAATCCTAATTAAATACTGTTTTTTTTTTCATTTTTCAAGAATTACGCTGTCAGACGAGTATGTAGAGCATGAAGAATGAAGATGGAAAATGTGTTTATTGTTGTTCAATATCATTGGAGAGGTGACGAGATCGATGTCTCGATGTCTCGATGTCTCGATCTCAAGATGAGATAATCATCGTGATGTAAAATTTTATGCTTGTTCTGTAGGAGTGTTAAGAACGACGAGAGGACGAATTTCTTTCTGCCAGTTTCTGCAATGCAAATTGGCAGGGGGGCATGAAGGGGCATAAGGATCTGCTGTCTATTATGTTGCTTCAAGCGACGCGAGACTGATGGAGCAACTAATAATTTTATGATAGCTATAACTATATTATGCTCTTTTGCGAGAAGGCCATAAATCAGATGTGCTTCAGCTCAAAACAAAGTGTGTGCTTATAGTCTAGTCTGGAAAAATGATTTTTTTTAGGTGCAAACTTTGTTGCCTTCATTTTTGTGGGATGATGTAAAAATGAATGAACTATATGCTACGAAATGAATTGCAACGCTAATATTATTAAGTACAATAATTAGAACTGAGTTCTTGAAATTTTTTGCAAGTTTAGCAATATGAAAAATATGCTTCAAAAACTAAGTACGAGAGAAGAAACCAAAAAGGTAAATGATGGAAAACATAGCATTAGTATAATAGTCATCAGGACAAATTGGATACTTTATACGAGTCTTTTATTTTATTAGTTAAATTATGTATAAAATAAATACAAAAAGTTATTTCTGTACCTGTATATACGCAAATGGTACTACACTGATAACTAGCGATGTCATTAAATCATGATTAAAACAGTAGATAGTATAATCACAAGGTATTTGAATTCAAAATATAATAGTCTCTCAATAACATAAACGTATACGAAATGTGAATTTTTAAAATTTAAACAGAACAGTATGTTGAGTATTGACTGCGAAATCATAAAATTAATGGACTACACACTAAAATTACAAAAATAAGTGTATTATGTGCCATGTTTGTACAAATTGTTAAATATTTGCATGTAAGTATATTACAATTACAAATTATGTAGTATACTGCCCGTGTGTGTGTCTAATCTACTTCGTTGTTATATTAACTATATAATTTTTTGAGTATTTTGAAATCAAAATATTAAAAATTAATATTCGTCACTGGAGGTGTAGGAATTCCCATTGTCGCCGTACTCTCCGCCGTAGCCGCCATAATGTCCCCGGCCACCCCCACTGCCCGAGTTGGAGCTATACCCACCAGAGTGACTACCCCCACCGGTCTTGCCCCCTCCGGAGTGACTCCCACCAGTCTTCCCACCATCCTTGTGTCGATACTGTTGATGATCAGAGTCTGCATACGAGTCCTTGTCAGCCTTGTCATAGGAAGAGTAGCTGGAGTATCCCTTGTTCCCTTGGAAAGAGTCGGACTTGTCGTAGCCACCCTTCCCGTTTTTCCCACCGTCCGAATGATGTTTCTGAGTACTGTAGTGTCGGGGTTTTGGATTGTAATTCCGATTGTAGGACTGTCTCCGGGGTTTTTGGCGTCCCTCTGCCACGGCCAAGTCTCCGCTCTCACCTTTCTTAGCCTTGTAGGGCGAGAGGACTTTGGGTGGGGGTGGCGGTGGCTCGGCTTTTGGACGCCATGGTTGTGCAAACCATTGACTTGGATGGGCAGGTGTGAGATCCTCAGGGTCTCCACGGAACTTTTGTAGCTCATAGAATGGAGTTTCTTCCTCGATGACGCTCTTTCCAGCTTCCGGCAGAATCCCCGTCACACCCAAAACATTCCCAGAAATGAATTCAACGAAGAAGGGGAGACAAACCAAAGTCGGGAAGACTAAGAATTTCACAGGGTTTTTCATAGTAGAGACAGAGGAGACAGGAATAAAACAGTGGTAAGTAATTTATTAACCGTAATAATACTCCGTTGTACAGTGATAAAAATATATTTCAAAATAATAAAACTGAAAAAATACAACTAAAAATGGAACAAGTTTAGGAAGTCTCTGCGCGTTCCTTCTCAGAATCGTAGCAGAACTCTATATATTGATCAACTGATAGAGTCTGAGGCTACTGAAAGAATTTTTGAAAGAGACAAACTCTCAAAAGACGAGGCTACTTGGGAGCTAGTGATGGGGATGCTGGGACTAGGACAGAAGAAAAGAATGGAAAAGTAGAACTCAACAAAGTAAATGTCAAATATTTGGGACTATATGATAAGAAAAAAATTATTTTTTGGTACAAGGAGAGAATATAGGGGGGAGTCAGTGGAAATTGTTTAAGGCGAGTGTTCCGGTTCATAGTTTTCAAGGAGCTATTTATGCCTTTCGATCTCACCAAGAAATGTGAACATTCGGTTGACTAATCAGCTGAGAACTGAGTCGAAAAAGCGAAAGCGAGTAATCCAACTCTCGACACACAATTGTTCTCTCGTAAGAACTATACACACAGCTCAAAAAGTAACCAATTTTTCAGCAGCTCATCATCATAAAATCATAACAACGTGTCTCATGTTCAGCTATTCATCACCTCAGCTTCATCTATTATCCTCATTTTGTTTCTTATATATATTTTGATGGGGGACTTATTTTCCCCATCAAAATATATACAAATCAAAACTGCAAACTCTTGACTGAGTTTTAAGGCCGCCAATTCAATGGGTGTCATTTCTATATATTTTATTTATTTATCATAAATACTTTGTGTACAATTTGTTACCGTCTTCATCTAGGTAATCTGTATGTATGCCCCCACCGACGACTGCACGCTGATGTACACCTCTCAAAGTATGAAAGCTTATAAAATCCATAACTGTCGCTATTTTATCGCGAAACGGGAAACGCGAACGTAGAGAACGATGCAAACATCAACGTCAACTCCCTTTACAAAGTTGCCTGTGTGTGTCTCTTTAACTTGACAGGTATAGGTATATAGGCATGTGTAAAATGTACTCGTTATAGCTAATCAGGAATGATATCGTAACGTAGAACGATGAACGTAAAATAAAAACTATGAAATACAGCTAAAAGATCTGAAGGAACTTTGGCTTTGGAGTATAACCTCCGAGTCTCTCCTCCATCTCCATTTATGCACACATCTTACAGGAATCTCCTGACTGAGTAAGATAGACTGACGATGAGAGTGAAGCAAACAGTGTTCCTTCAGCGTATCCTCGTGAGTCCTATAAACTAAAAACCAACTGTAGACATTAATGAGCTGAATGCACAACTCATCTGGGACTCGCTTCTTTTGGGAGCAATTGAAAATAGAACGACAGGCAAGGTTTTTTCTATTTTCCATTTCATTTGAATCATGCACGTGTGGAGGGGGGAAAAAATGTTGCAGAGTCGAACTTGTTACGTAGTAGATATATGGATGTAGTAGAGTAAAGTAGTGCATATATTACCTATGTAGTAATATAGAGCGGAAGAGACTGACAATGAGACAAGCAGTTTGAGGAGTTGAATTTCTTAATGTCTATAAATGGCAGAGAGCTCTATTCTTAATCATAATCGTAGTCGTAGTCGTGGTCGTAAACTTAATCGTAGTCGTTATTCCACTGACAAATAATAACTACTCACTGTATGTCGTATGTATGCGTTTGCATAGTAGTTGTGCGGAGCAATTCAAATTCCTAGTTTTTGACCTGGACTAATGACATATGATGTTACGTTGTACTTGAATGATTTTCTCATAAGAGTTAAATTAAATTAAATGACAACGTGTGTGTCTCTGTGCATGCTCGTATATATGGAGATTGTTAATTTTAGAGGATTAGAATCTGTTGAAATACCGTCACTCACAACAGTCAGTTTTTATTGGAGGCATTTATGTATCTCTATATAGTAATAGTAATAATAATTATTATTATAGTATTATTGTAATTCCTTAGTAAAATATCCATTTCCATTCTTACACAACTCTTCACAATTCTTTTTTTTTTTTGAGACTAAAATAATTTCAACTTGAACTTCTACAATCATCCAGCACGGGGAGGGTACTTCCCATTATTTCGTTGTTGCGATTTCTTCTTATTTCTGGCCAGTGTAATATTCTTCTTTGCCATCAGCTGGAAATATAATAAAATCACATGCAAAAAGTACACGAGTCATAATTTGAGGGAGAGCTTTTCCCAACTCTCTGTCCACCACGGGCCCAGCCAAATATCGTATTGTCAGAAAATGAGTTTAAAAAAAAGGATTAAAGAGAGACATACTTCTGCAACAAAGTCCGTGTAGACGATATGGTTATGAGAATTTTGAGTCTTCCTAGGATTGGCACCAAATGAATAACCACGTACACGGAACTGAACTATCTGTTGCGGCGTCCTTAGGACTGGCTGACGAAGGGATTGTGGAGTCTGGAGACCCCAGTGAATTGCAAAAATTGGCGTGAGAACATAAAACTTCCAACCTGTAACTCGAGCTTCTAGCACCTGTATTGATTCCAATTACAAGTCAAAATATATGAGTGCGGGGTCATTTAAAAATCAAACCAGGACAGTATCATGTCGATACCTTAAAATCTATCGATAAATTACAGAGTATATTGACAGTATTATAGGTTCAATATATGTACCTAGGTAGGTATACATTATTTTCTCTTAATTAATTTGCAAAAACATTTGGATTTTTTTAAAGATTTTGCATAGCGGAGCCAGGAGGGCAAGGCAATAATGTATGGATAATGGATGCGGATGTTATTATTCTCACTGTCTAAATCTGAATGGAGTCCCAAATGGCTAATTATATACAGGCTGAACAAATGTGGATAAATCCCAAAAATAGGTATGGAATACAATTATATTTATCATTAGAATAGCGAGAGAAGGACTATAGTGGGTTGATGGTTGGTTGGTTGGTCTGAGTCCGATGGTATATAGGATCAGGATCAAGATATGAGCGGATAAGATTATCAGAGCTATTATATTCGAATTTAATGTTAGCGCTTTACTACGCGAGAGAGTTGCTTGGAAACTTGGAGCTGACGGCGGCACCTCAGCCCTGTCCCTGTCCTGTCCAACAGACGGACAGACACTCCAAATCCAGTAGGTGTATATACTGTGTACAGACTAGACTAGGAACATATGTACCCACCTGGGTCTGCCTGCACCATAATTAATATGAATTCATGTGGACGATGGACGAGTTCCTGGGACTACACAAACTTGAGATATCAACGAAATAGGAAGGGAGTTCAAGTTGAATATGAATCAGAATTTAAAAATGAAATTAATTTGTTCGTTTTCGTTCCACTCAAGTGCCAGGCCATAGGCCGGCTCGGCCAGTTGTTGTGGAGAGGATTATATTAGTATTTGGTGAGTGTGAGTGCATAGTAGTAGTAGTAGTAGTAGTACATGCGTTGGATAGGGAGTTTTTGTATGTGCCAATAATATTAAGCCTCAGCCTCAGTGACGCGCTCTTCTCTCCTAGGGTAATACAAATCACCTTGTCTCACAGCTCCCCATACTCGGACGAGCAATATTTTACCTTGCATGACATGACCAAGTATGTAAGTGGAACGGCTCTCGTCTGGTGTGGTTCATCTATCGTATTGTTGTAGGAGTGAATTATTATTTGCTTTTCTGTCACATCTCTCAGCCTATCATACCTACTTATACTGTGAGGCTCACCTACCCACCACCTATGTATCTCACAAGATTAAATTCAGTCTAAAGTTCACACTATACATACTCATTTCTTTTTTTTTTTAATCCTACAAGTTGTTTCTTAAACATTATAGACCTCCACACATATCAAATTACCAACTTGTCGCTTTACTTCTTTAGCATAACTATCCATATCAATAGTTCTACTCCAAACTTCCATCCATACGTAGTCTCAACAAAGGCCATTATGACCATTACAATTACCTACATCCCTGTTGAACTTGCCGTCTCCAAAGTGTGCCGTCGTTCTCTCTCTCTCTCTTTCTATCTGTCTATCCCCTGCAGATTCAAGTCCAGAATGTTCTTTTTATTTTCCAAGGAATTATCAAAACCATTATATTATATTATATCCACATCCATTTCCATACTCCTCATATATTAGCCTATATGGTCTGTGTAGGAACAACGAAACGACAACGACTACAACTACAACAGTGAGTCGTCTCATTCTAATATTTTGCCCAAGCTGAGAAAACAGTGATATATAATTACGTGAGTGTCGAGGAGCATACAGCTACTCCAACTCAAGTACATCCCTATTACTCTCTATAGTAGTAATGATGGCAATAATCATAATAATAATATCGGCACATAAAATCTACCTGTGAGCTCCGTGTGAATCCATAGCCCACAAACCGTTCATCATGAGCTGGAATGACATCAGAGCTAAAAATTAAGATTAGAAAACAGTTTTGCTCAATAATAATACTCCATAACATTTTGGATTTGAACTTAACTTTAGAAAATGTCATGCCACACAACTTCCCTTACGCCATCCAACAGATAAAGAAACAAGAAAGGGAGGTAGGGAGACAGACAGACATAGGTAGGTAGGTAGGTAGGTAGGTACCCACCTCGCTCATTGTGGTGAGGTACATGCATAGATATTTATATAAAAAAAAAAGAAAAAAAAATCCTCTTTGTAAGGTAAAAAATCAAAAAATGATGACAACAAACTTGGAATGGTTATTACTACGTAATCAAATGATTTTTGTGTAGGTCTCAAGAGTAGTTAACCACCAACACCAACAAGGAACATGTACTCACCTCACATAAAAAGGTTCATAGTGATTCATCCGTGGATCAACGGCATGTGATATTTGTACAGGGCCATCTTCAATATTCGTACTAACCCACCTGTCCACATTCAAAAGTCACACAGAGATAACATCAATTATTAATTTGTCAAATTCAAACTCACTCAGTATCGAGCACATTTCTACACGCAGACACATACCTATACCTACCTACATGGGAAAGCTGGGAAGGAATGTAAGTAGGTAGGTATGTGTCCTTAGAGCATGTACAGAGCTACAGATAGCTATATATATTCAATAAAATGATATATTTGGTCTTGGTTTAGTCACATTACATACATTAGGTAGGTAGTAGGTACTTTCGTTCAATGGATTGGAAAGGTAGCAAAGTTTAAAACTTAAAATGAAGTAACTCCTTAAAGGACATCGTAGAAGACTTTTGGAGATTACTTTACCAGATCAGAATTAAACAAAGTGTATATCTTTGAATGTATATTGTATGTTGAAGTAGCTGAATCTATTATGGATTGATTTTGATTTGATTCCATGTTCGATAAAACCAAAAATATATGAAGAGATGTAATAAAAATGGTAAAGTACTAGTGTCATCGCATCGGCATCGGCATCGGCACCGCGAGATAATAAGGACTACTCTACTACTCATACTTTGAAGACTCTATATATCCCTTTCTTAAGTCTTATATAGAATTTTTGTTACATGTATAATTATATGTACTACACTGATTACTAATGGGATTTAAATGATTTAAATGTTGAGAAGTTGATTTTCATGATGAACTAATGATGACCGTAATATGTTGTAATACAGCCCAAATTTGAGCTGCGACAAGTCCACATAGAGGGACGCGGAGAGCGGGACAAGTATGGTGGTCTCATCACGATCATAATTTATATTATTTGATTATTACCAATATAACGGCATGTAGTACGTACATGGAGTATTAATAGGTAATTGGAAGGTAAATGATTTTTTGTCCTCTGACAATGGAGCGAGCGGAAGGATGAGGATGATGATGAGAAGCTTCTCGAGACTATATGGATAGATTGGTTTGATATATGGAAAAAAGAAGCAGTGACGAGGGATCAAGAATGTGTCATTTAATATAATTCTATCCTGTACATAATATATACTTACATGGAATAATTAGTAGCCCAATGTCCAAATCTGTAAATCTTTAAATGGAATTGTCGTGCGAGTCCTATATTTGCGTACGCGATCAATTGTCGTTTCGTCTCCGGATAGTGCACTGATCTCTCCAATTCGTAGACAGGAATCACAAATGCACACCTTTGAAATAATAGACACAGATTCGAATAATGAGACAAATGACAATGACATGTTTAAACGCTCCTGCTGCAAAGCAAATTCAGTGCTAATTTAGCTAAATGACTTTCCCTCAAAAACTAACGTATGTGGTAGCATATAGAGAGGATATAGGGATAGTGAGGCTACTTGTCTGTCCACTTCTTCCACACAGTACTCACTCACATATTATGTAGCCTTCAAAGTTTCAAACAACATTAAACACACATGCATAAATGAATGTGTAATCATAGTAGCGTACAAGTCCAGAAGCAAAAAGGAGCCTCGTAATAATATTATGCCTTTATTTACAACTACAACACACAAAATACACCACATGCCATTTTCCCTGACTACATTTTACATAAGAATAAGAATACTACAAAACTATGTACTTACAATCCCATTTAAACTACTCGCAGGTAATAATTATAATTATTAATGATTATTCAAATTCAAACTCTCAGAATTCCACATTTAAAAGCGCCATATTTAAATAGGTGTATACGGAATAAATGGAATGTGCCGTAGAAATCGATTAGACTATGTGACACATGCTAATTGTAATTTTATTATTATTATGTGTGTAAGATAGGTTACATTAAGAATTAGCAATTCACTTTTAGATTTGAAATTCAATTAAGAAATAAATTATGACTTGAGTGACTATGGGGGTGAGGGTGACTCATGCAGCGACAAAAATTAGACTTGGTCCGAAATGTTAACATGGCTAACAACAATCAACAAAACAAACTACCTACCATTCATTGTCCTCATTACCATATAAAATAATACTATATATATAAATAAATAAATAAATAAATAAATACGAAGGCATATTATATAGTTCATCGTCTCCCCTACAATTAAATATATGTATAGATCAATATCCATACATATATTATTGTCATTTATTTATCTCCTTTTAGCCAGAGCGAACAAAATATATAGACACTCGATACAGACAAGGAGTCACACACAGACACACACTGGTTTTTAGTAGTGTGGTGACGTGAACTATTTAGGTATGCTTGATTATGCTTTCAATTCTGTAATGATGTATTCTATCTAATTTACCAGGGCTCATGCACAAAAAGGAAAGAAAACCCAGCCGTGTTTGACATGTACTCCACTTGCGTGGGCAACATAACTCTCTAACTACAGTCAAACTGCAGTCAAGAGACACATTGCCCGCCTGCCACGCCACAAGCCATGCATATACATACATTTATTACTACATTCTCAGTCCGCTTCAATTTCAATATATCACTCCATGTTTCATAATTGAAAAGGCATAATTAATCAATTTGTTTCTGTGAGTAGAGTGAAGTGCGGGAAAGGACATATTATGGGGCAGAGACATAATATTACGTATAGTGACATAGGAGGACAGGGGTAAGGAGTTACAGTTGGCGCTGATGATTTGATTTATTTCTGCATGCAAGACACGGCAACCCACAATGGGGATCGCATGCCGATGGCCGAGATGTCCGATCCCATCGCCATCGCCCTCACCATGCAAATGAACAGAGAGAGAGAGGAGAGCTATATGCAATATATTAAAGTAACCTACACTGTGACTGTGAGACTCGAGGTGTGGAGAGTTCGTAGGTTGTCAAGCATAATACTAATTATTACAGATTAGATAGAACTGCTTACGAAGGAGCAGCAGCAGCAGAAATCACCTGACTACTACTATTATTTACAGCAGCACAGGCAAAGATGAAAAGACTTACTTGGAGCATTTGGACTCGGGACTCTCATAAAACTCCTGGAGTAGAAAGGATGAATTTGGACGAGGAATTATGTCAACATCTGTCATGAACACCCATGAAGTTCCACAAGTCTGTAAAATTTGTATTCAAATTCAAGTCAAAAAGATTCAACCATAATTTGTTTCCAAGAGAGACAATCAGACTCAACTTTCCCACTTTGTCGTCACATTGAGTTTTGTCAACAGACAGACCACAAGAACCCGTTAACAGGCACATCAACGTGGAGTCATCATAAATTTAAATTCATCTCCATTTATTCTCTGCGTCCCCTCCATTATACCATCACCATCGCCATCACCATCACCATCCCCACAGGCCTCAGCTCTACCTGCATCCTGTACATACTATAGGCATTACACCCTCTGCCTAACAATGCATCTCTCTGCTACTGTCTCTCATCCGCATCTATATCCATCTCTCCTTATCAGACTCCCCATTTCCCATCTTCCACTTTGGTAGTTTCCAATTCCAAAACCGCACATTAGCAACGCAAATCTCATTCATGTATCAAACCTATAAGTGCTATGTATAGGGAGAGAGAGAGAGAGATGACTTGGTTCGTAGCGGTCTTGAGCAGCTGTACATTCGAGAGTTAATAGTGAGGATCAAGAATAGAGAATAGACATAAAAGATTATCCTTCCTCTCCGCGTTTTACACATTCAAGACAGAAATTAAGTACTTGGACTTTTTTGAAAGAAGAAGAAGAATAGGCAATATAAATAAAGCATTCAATTACATTTATCAGCCCTTCCAAAAACCCCCAATTTATTTAAACAGCTCAGGATTTGACAAACACTCCACTGTAAACATAATAATAGAGAGAAAAAACCTTTAAAATACCTTTAAATTTTAAATGCGCCGCATGAATCTCTACTACTATACGCAGAGACATATTTGCAAGATATTATCCTTCTCTATGACAAAAAATAATTATTAGGATGTGAAATAGTTTCTAGGGACGATATATATATATATACTTTTCTGACTGCAACTATAACTATAACTATAGTCAGTCAACTATCTAGTCTATACATATATTATAATAATGACAAAAAAAAATCAAAATGGTCAATAGTAGGAATGACATGCTGTGTAAATCTTCGAGGCATAAAAAAAACTATATAGAATTACATACATATACCTACATATAAATAGGGTAGAAATGTGGATTGAAGATGTCTTTTAGGATTTGAATACAATCAAAAATATATATAGCTATAGAGTCTTCATTTTACAATGTCAGTGGTGCCATATGGAATGAAGATAAAACTATGTGGTACCCATACCTATAGGACATATGTTTTTTTTTATGTCTGAACACGAAATTATTTGTTGGTTTTGGAAGATGACAGTGAGGAATGAGTGTTATTTTCATTCATTTAGTGTATGTACTACTTCCATAAATTCCCCAATGTTAGTCATTCCCAATCATTATTATTTAGGCATTGCACTCCACTCCTCCACTCGCCCTCCTCATACTGGTCCTACTATCAACTATATAGTATACTCCTACTCCTACAACTATAGACTCCACTATATGATTCGACTCTTACTGGAAAAGATCTATTATATGATTGTACTTGATTACACCCAAGTAATTTACTCTACACTGCTTCTTCAGTCTTTTGTACCTTGTAGTTCGTGCGTGTTAGCATTTAATAATAATTAATATTGAAAAAGTAACACGCACACGTTGTTCACGTAATTTTGAGCCTTTGCGTTCCTATTATTGAATGTTGATATAAAGTATAAAGTAGGCACTGTGTATAATAATTATGTATGCTGTGTATATAATGACACCCTCTTCATTCCATATCCATAACCATACCAATACGAGTGTGCAGTATGAACTACGAGATTATCACATTGTATTACTCTGTTTTTGATTTTTTTTTTCGAGTATTTAGGGAGGTAACATTATTGTAAAAGATCATATATGCGCGCCTGTACAGCTATGCTTAAATATACCGAAAATAATTGTACATGGAAAGTTCGTCCACCTATATAACCAATTTGATGCGATGCATATAACACTGTGAGTTTGAAGTTGGGAATAAAACTATTATGTCATATCAGTGACGAATCCAATCCATATATGTGCATAGATGTATCCAAGATACTGTGCACAATTAACCCCAGATAAAAATGGGAAAAGGCATAATAATATGATGTCGATACAAAAATGATGTAAAAAGTAAAACGTCCTGCGTATTATTATTATAGGCTGGGACGTATACGCATCTTATACCTATATAGATGCAGAAAGTTTTACAATATTACAATCCACATGTAGTAAATCCAAGCTATATAAACTATATACAAAACTACTACGCATGCAGTTATTATACTCATCTCTAAATATTCAATGTTCCTTTCGTTTCAATGCAGTGTGCACGCGCTTATTGCTGGGAGGGATTCCATAATTTTCATACATTCTTTGATTTTTTTAAGACCTGAGGGTCCTCGTCTCTGACCTCTCTATACCTCGCTGACGAAGACTCTAATATGTAGATAATAGCTTTATTATCACGATGAACCATCCAAATTGAAATTTCAATCGTGCCGACGACTCGCCGACAATAATAATAATGCGGTGAGGAAATTCCGTTTTATTAAATTTAAATGAAACAGTTGTAATAATAATATAATATTATAATCAAATTAATTAGGCGGGTTATAATAATTGAAAACCAATAATTTGAGTCGTAATGAATCAATATTTTGCACATAATTAATTATCCTACATGAAATGTTTCTTTTTTATAGGACGTCATCCCCTGTCTGTGCTGCCTCAGCAAGTAGACAGCCCATATCAATGTGTAGTAGGTACATATTTAATATGTCCCATGCGCCTTATAACTCAACCTCTATTATAATGAATCATCCCAAATCCCAAGGCATAAAGCGAATAATCAAAGTATCGAAGCATATCAGCATCCATCGCATCACATCACATCGTTTCATCACATCTTTCCATTGAAACAGCCCCAAAATATCTTTTACACCTGTATATCCAATCCACGGGCATATAGATAGAATGGAGTATGAGACTATGAATGATAATGTAGGTAGGTATAGATATAGATACGTGTCAGAAAAATAGGTCGTAAAAATATGTACGGTATTAAAAATATGTAATACTATGCTAGATGCAGATCCTAAACCATGAGCATGGGTTTGGTATTGAGGTATGCATGGTGGAATAAGGGACATATTAAGAGTTGACATGGAATGGTGGGAGCAAGTGCAGTGTGACGACGTGTGTGTGTCTATAGAATAGCATACGTGGGTGATGCAATTTATTGACACGCTACGAAATAAAATACGCTCGTCCTCGTCCCTCTCTCGTCATCACCCTTGTTGCCGTTGTATGAGTAAACAAAAAAGGGGCTGGAATTAATTTAAAGTTTTTGCATGAATCAATTATATTGATCACGGGAGGTTTACAACTGTCTATACCGTCTTGACTCTTATCGTCGAACAGGACTAAATATACACTGGTATGTACGGAGTGGTAAATGGAATGGACAACTCTCTCATAATTACATTAATACAACAAGGCATTTGCGCAATAAATTCACTCGCTGTTTAAAGTCAAAAGTTTCTATACGTTTCCTAATGTTTACTTTTCCTTTTATATCTGACGTTTACTCACTGCTCACACTTCTTTATATGACTGACTCTGCAGTACAGTAAATATTAAGTGAGGGAGTCGCGGAGGCAACGCAGTGGAAGGAAGTGAAGGTCTGAGATTGAGATTGAGCCTGGTACTGGTACTGGCAGGCCTATTAAAGCAAAGCAGCTAGGAGTGAGCCGCACTCTTCCCCACTCCTAGAACACTTTGACGGAGGTAAATTTAATTTAGGATGACAAACAGAGATTTACATACAATCAGAGCTGGCTATAATGTTGATGATGATGATGATGATCCTCGTCACATATGTCTCTCTGTTAAAAAGTTTATGAAAATTAATATACGTGGAGTTTTGTTGGAGTTAGTATAGCATAGTAGTTGTAGGATTGTAGGACAAGTGTGACGAATATATTTACATTTGATTACTGCTCTATGGCTCCAAAGGTAACAAGGTCTGGGAATGATCATGCACGCATCATCGTCATCGTCATATTATATTCTCTGCAGTCTCTTTAAACGTCAGTTAGTCAGTTTTTGGGTTCATTCAAAATGTAATGTGGTAGGTAGACAGGAGACACGAGAGAGGAGAGAGATAGGATATTATGATAGGATAGATAATGGAGAGGAACGCATTTTAATTTGAAAGGGACATGGGACAGAAAGATTATGGAGGAGCAAGCATAATACAAGCAAGGTAAATGAATGGCAATGAGTTAAACCCACACATTATTATTATCATTATTAATATATGAATACAAAAATTTTCTGACCAAATTCAAAAGGCCCAAGCCCCAAGCTTGTTTTGCACTACAGTACTACACAAAAAATCTATGTACGTATATGTAGTTACTACAGCTTGCGGGACGTTTGAATTTGCTCACCCGTCTTGTAGCGTAGCCTTTCTGCTCATGCTCATATATATACTTGTAATAATGCGGCTATTATTTTGTCTGTTCCTGTCTTTGCTTTTTAGGAGATAATTTTTGTCAATAGTCAAGCCAAAACCATAAGTGTAAACCTCGTGTACATTGCATGCAAAGTCAAAGTCACATGCGAGAGAGAGAGAGAGAGAGACGGAGAGATGGTGATGGAAGAAGTGAGATGAGATAGAAAATTGATCCGAGTGTAATAATGTAAATTGAACTACATTAGAATATTATAATGATATAATGATGGTAGTAAGTAAGTAGTGTGTAATGTAAGTAATGGAGCATACCTTTCTGGCAATATTTCGCATATGATTCTGTGGGTACAGAGCACCTTGATCTATTCCGTCAGGTAGTAATTTCTTCATTAATGACGACAGGAGCTCATTGGGTTGGCCACATGGATGGTCATCCCATGGACCAAAGTCAAATCGTGAGCTGTCATTGAGTGCTTTCATTTGCTCATAATTTACAGGTACGGCCAGATGAATGGACACTGTCTGTGTAAATAACGCACTACATCTCTGCATGTAAATGATAAATAAGTTGAGAATGACCCATTCTTCAGAAGTACGGAGGTAGACAGCGAGTGAGATGGGGCCCAGCCATTTCTCTGAGACCTCTCCTATCGACGAGATTCGATCGATGGAGCCCTGTATGCAAAATATTACAAAAGAATTCAAATACAAATACATGTGGAGGACTTCATATCCTTCCTTCCTCATTCACACCACACAGCACCGTACTACACACTATACAGATATCCGCTACAAATCTCACTACTCATCCTCCATCTCGGATTATATCTAACATCTTCACAGTTCATCCCCAAAGATTAACAACTAATATTATAATAATAATATTCAATTTACATAAAAAATGCGTAGAACATGCGTGGAGAGAAGATTTGAATTTGTAATTTCTTTCAATCAGAAAATTCACCTTTGGATTCCCTAAGACGAGCCGTCTTATTACATTGTACACATGTTCTTGTAGGAACGGAACCAATCATAAGTTGCATGGCCAGTTGTATAAAATAAAATCCCAAAGCTCACAAAATCCCTCACGACCTCATCAGCAGAGGACTTATACAGATTATCTCATACATATTTCACAGATTTATGAATCTTTCAGCTTCATAGCTCCAACTTCAAATTTACAAAAGCCCAAAAGTCAATGAAATAATGCGGATTTTATTGTTACGGAGGATTGCATATGAAAATTAAGTATAGAAAAATAATACACATAATATATATGTACATAGGGACACTTCCTGAAACTATTCACTCACATTTTGCAAAAGATGCCAATATCAATAATTCCTAATACCTAGACCTTGATATACCTGTCCATAACCTCCTACTAATGTCGTATAACTATGCAATAGTAATCCAATAAATTCCCATCCCAATCCTAAAATCCCAACCCAACTTTTGATCTTCTAACATTTCGTAAATAAATCTCAAACTCATACTACGCAGGGCCCTCATTTCTATATTATGTGTTTGTCTGCTCCTGTTTCTCATCTGCGGCACGCTGCCGTTTGTTATTCTTGGTATTCGTATTACTACATTTCCTCTGTGTGCTCGACCACTTAAAAATATGGAATAATAAAGGCACATATTATTAGACGCTGACTCCATCCTTTATACATAGCTGGCTGGCTGCTATATGGTATGGATTTTGTACTCCGTATGCAGTGGTATGTGATGGCGTAAGTTGTGAGAGTAGCACTGTAGCAGAGATGAAAAATGGACGCCATTCACATTTAATTGTAGGAACTTAGGTAACTATTTAACTCTAGACTCGAAACGCATTCATTCCTAATGACTGGAACTAAACAGAAGAATGGAAATTATATTTTTGTAATCTGGAGACATTTATGTAACTTGATGAGTTTCCCAATGAAGTCACTTCCATTTCCAACATAGAGGTATAACGTAGGTAGGTAGGTAGGTACTTTTCCTGAGAGCGTCCTCGTCGTCTCAGCTCTTTGACTTGTGTCGTAGCCCGCAATGGATGAGAGAGCCTCTGCCGTTGTGCCAATGCCTCAGCCTGAGCCAGAGGAACGGCGAGGATTGCGGACGCATCAATTATGAAGTTAGAAATATGTTCTTTTTTTTTCTTTTCGAATCCGAGGCGGATCCGGAGTGTGGACACAGACAGGGAATTGGAGAAGGAAAAGTAACTTCATCCCTCCATTTGTACTTACAAATAACTATTTCTATTCAAGCGTCCCACATTAAAGGAGAAGATTAAACTCAGACAGAGAGAGAAGAAGCGACGAAAGATATATAAACTTGGAGAGGAGCATAATGCATATGGGAAGAGGAGACACTACTGAGGTTGCTGAGACGTTCACAAGTCTTGCGGAGAGTTGGGAGAGCGAGGGAGGGAGGGAGAGAAATGCGGAGTTTTGTGAGATGTGTAAATCAGCCGCATAAAAAGTTAGAGGAGAGGATGGCTGAGTTGTAGTAGAGTGTAGAGGAAGAATGAAGAAAGAGGAGGAGATGAAAAGGAAATGGAATAAAAGTTTACAAAATCAAGGTTTTTTTTTTCTTCTTTCCATCCTAACAACTTGTGTAGCGGACTTTAGTTTATTGGATTTTCAACTTACTCTTCCCTAAATCCGATTTCAAAAACTTCCAAAGCCCCGACATCTAATCGAATACTCACTCACTCCACCAGGGTTACCTCTATGCCTACACAGTACAGGAACGACGAGAGGAGAAGAGGAGTCAATGACAAAGATTTCTTGAAAGATCTTGGAAAAATATGTCTCGCCTCAGGTTTTTGCAATTGAGATGGAATTCCAATTCCCATTCCAAGTTTGTGTATAGTATATGAATACAAGTTAAATATAAGTATATACCTATACATATTTATATAGGCTCGTGTGAGATAATAATATTAGGAGAGACTCTGGTATGTGTGAGAACATATGGAAATGGTGGCAGTGTCGATTTTTTATTTGATGATATCCGTCAGTCCTTTTCGTTTTTAGTTTCGTTGTAGTCCCGTCCTACTCGTGTGTCTCCCTGCCAATATACAGATAATAGTAGGAGTGTAATATTACAGGGATCTGATATAGGAGCAGTGCTACACACACGTGCATATAGATGCATGTGATTTGATTTTACATAAAATAGATTTATGTACCTACCTACCTACCTCCTATCTACCATAGACCAGGGCTCGACTCGACTCGTTGGGAGATGAATGAATGAATGAATGAAATGTAGGTAAACCTACATGGATGGGAAGATTGGGAAAGCATAGGATTTGCCATGCTCTATGAAGCATGTGCACTTAAATGATTTACGGCACAAGAATGAACTTGTCTTTAATTGAATCAAGATCATTTCCTTAGATTGCTCCCTTTACGTGTTCACCCTCGTTACTCTGACTTCTCCTCGTGTTCTCCTATATAGTCATCTAATGCACCGAACTCCCTCTCCAGCTGTTGCTATTCCATATATTTTAGTCTCCTTGTTTGTCCAATTTTTATTCACTTTTTATTTTATATCTATTTAGTCAAATTTACCTTGGGAGGTAGGTACATACATACCGCCTGCCACACTACTCGGAAGTTAAATAGCTTCAACTTTACCCATTCTCAAAAGTGACCATAACTTTTTATTCTAGTTTTGAACTTATTTTCATACTAATTTATATTTAGTGGAGAGCTTTACATAATTACATCTCATTATCCCGTCTGAATAGAAAGAGACAGGCAGTCGAGTGTCTTATGGGCACTGTGGACTGGGACTGGCAGTGTTATTTTTGTTGTTCCTACGTTGTTATTGTTATTGTAGAGAAGGAGGAAATAAAGTCTTAAATATAAGTAAAAAGTCGTGCTCCATTTGAACTTTGTTACAGTGTAAAATGATGGCGATTAGTCAAATTGGTCTTGGTCTTGCCTTAAAATATGTAGTGCGGACTGTAGCCTCTAGATCATACACATACATTACTATTTACTCTCTTTATCATTATCAAGCTCAAGGGAAGGTGGGGCTCCTTAAGTCGTTGGCTCGATCGCCGTGCCAAAGTCAAAGGCAAGGAAATATAAGATAACGACTAACGACAAAGACAAGAGAGCACGACCATTTGTATTATTATAAAGTATATAATATTCAAAATATTAAAATTTCTATAGTGTTTTATTATTAATTGCAAGTTTGCAAAATTGTAATAAAGTAGACTTGGAGAATAATGCGCTCGTACATACGAAACTACCTACCTACCTATATCTCAAATTATATATTTACTAATAATGTCAAATTCAAATTCAAATTCAACGTCTTCATTTTAATGACTTGCTATGCTGTGTGCAAAAAATTCCCTGTCATCATTCCATAAAATTATATAGACATTTTATAAGAGTTATCACAACAGAGCTATAAAACTCTTTACAGCATTCAGTCCCAGTCCCAGTCCCACTGTACCTCATGCTACGTCTTTGCTTCTGCTAAATACTAATAAGTAATATAGGTGTACCCCTGTCCCTATACCACTAATACCTATACCTACCTATGTATATGGAATATCTGTACTTACTTATGGACAAAAGTAATTTATAGCCCCGTCAGTTGTTTTTGTAACACATTCCTTTTGTAAAAATAAGAATGTATACATAATATCAACAAACATTTTTTTGTTTACTATGCAACTCCCTTTCTTGGTCAAACAAAGACAAAGAGAGGAACAGTTGCTCCTTCCTATATAGCTTTGTTGTAAGTTGTAAATAGTTTTCAATAATTCCATAATTCCACCCATTTCGCACGTCCAATCATATCTGAAGCAGGAGAGAATAATTTACAGGAGGCAGTGTGTGTGTGTGTGTACAATAGAAATTACTATGGGATTGGTTTGGGTATAAAAAGAACAGCAGCAGCAGCTGGATGCCAGGATGGAGCACGAATTGAACATTTCATAGAGGATTTATAGCATATTATGCATATCTACTATTTTACTGGGACCATCATCAAATTCTTAAGAAATGATCAAGGTCATAGCATTCCCTTTAATAATAATTAATAGTTAGACGAGACTCGCAAGTCAGTTCCCAGTCCGAGTCAAATGTAAATAAAAGAATAAATGAGTCGTTTAATAATTCGATCACAGAACAGACTAATTCTCCATTCTCATTCTCATTTACTATTGAATGGA
>JAQFZE010000495.1:0-25752 GCA_034695245.1 Dicyrtomina saundersi | reverse complement strand
GGAGTGGGGGGGGGGGGAGGGGAGGATTAGAAGGAAAGTGAGTTACTATTAGACCTGTTCTAGTACCTAATCATGAAGTCGAACTGGAACCATTACCCCAATGACAATATATCCCTCGCATCCCAATCATTTTCTCGCATCCATATAAAAAAGTTGATCCTTCCTTCATCAACTCCTACATACAGATCATTTACAAAATGCCGGATATCCCTTATGTACGTTGTGCACGGCTATGTTTCTTATGCATATTTACACTCTCACTACAGAGGGCATTGAGACTTGTGACTATTGCTCAAGAATGAAATTGCATTTGGCACTCATTGTCAAACATTGAGAGAATATGGTCAATGTAGTTTGATAGGACGCCATAGAAAGACTGTCGATCTCAATGCTGAGTGGAATAAAATACCTACCTAGCTACCTACCTACCGTACCGTAGGTGGCTACATGCTGCCTATCCCTCCTGGAGGATTTCGATTCATGTCTTTGTGTAGTAAAGTTGAGTGTAGTTCCAATAAGTACCTTACCTATGTATGTGTGTCCATTATGCACAGTATATACATAGATAGCCATGCACTATAACTATGTACTAGGTGCATGGGATGGGATGGGAGGTGAAGCTGGAATTGGAGTTGAGCTGTTTATTCAGACATTCAGCAGAGTCAATGCAACTGAGGACGTATCTTACGTATCTTCAACAATTGCACGAATCCTACCAGACCGAACTACCAACGTTGTCCTATTCCTATTCTCCAGCCCAGTCAGCCAGCCACCCAAACATCCTCTCTCATCTCTCCTCCTGTCTGTGTCTGACACAAAGAATGAGTCTACATAGGTAGGTGCCTATGTATGAAATGTGTGAGTGGGAGTCCTACCGCATGCTACACGAGACTATGTACATAAATATCTACGATCGAGGGAAAATGAGACGGAGACGGAGAACGGCGGACTGCTGTAGGTAGAGCTCGCTCTCTCCTTTTTATACACTCCCCAACGGAAAACATATTTTACAATTCAAAAGGGAAAGAACTGAACCGAACTGAAATGAAACGAAATGAATTGAAATGAAGTAGAGAGGAAAAAATTGAAGAGAATGCATCTGTGAGTCTGTGAGAGCTCAAACATTCTCCTAATCGTAGGCACACGTCTCTCATTTTCTCAACGTTATCAATCGGTCACGGAAAAAGGCTTAAGTCTCCCAACACACACACACACAAACATACATACACAAAATCCAAAGGAAAATAAAGTTGACGAAGAGAAAAGATTGGGAAGATTAAGTAATGTAGGTGGTACCCATCAACATAGATAAGTTCAGATACACTCAACTGATACCTGATACACACACGACTATCTTCATCTTTAGTGCATTATAACCCAATAGATATCTATTACATAATGTGCAATATACAAGGAAACTGCGTATGGTATAACTTTAAATGCTATATAATTACCAATGTTCCGAAACTATATAATATATTAGGTATATCCACATATATCTTGTTTTACTAAGTGAATACAGGTAGGTAATCGGAGGAATTCTGTGTATCTTTTTCGCACTTCATAGATTCGAGGCTAAAAGTAGTAAGTAGTGGAGGAACTTATGTAGGTAGACACCTAAAAAATAAACTACACTAAAACTCCATCCATGCTAAATTTTGGGGAGATTTTTTAAGGGTTTAAAGAATAACTTTGTAAAAGTAAAACTGAATAAAGCTGACAGTAGACTTAAAGGAATGAGTCAGACTCAACGTTGGAGAATTTCAGTAGCACTTCATAGTTTCAGCAAACAGACAGGGATATATAGACAATGTATCTGTATGAATAATATACACAGCTATAGAAGTGGTAAATAAATAGGTGTTTAGTTCAAGATTTGAGAATTTGAAATGCTCAAGTTTAGTCCTCGAGTAAAGTTAAGCCTCCTTATTTTATTACTTTAAGTATCATTGTACGTGATGTGGATGGAAGCTATTACACAGAATGCTACAGAGTGTAGGATCTAGTCTATCACAGGAGAGGGCAAGGGAAAATAGGAAACAACAATATCTTCCCAAGCATGTGTAGGCAGAGAGCGGAACAAAGCTGTGTATAACTCAGGATAAATGCAGCAAGGAGACGAGCAATCCTGTAACAGTATTGTATCATCGTGTGCAGTATGCACAGCAAACTCTCTGTCTCTGTCTGTACATTTTAAAGGTTTAGGTACAGTAAGTATGTACGGTAGTTAGGTATAGGTAGTCTGGAAGGCTGGAGCTGATATTTTATGGAGTTCATGTAAAATATATGTACAAGGATCCTGAGCTCTGAGAGAAGTATCTCACTCATCTAATTTTGTAAATTGATCTTACTCAATGATTCTCACTCATCCCACAACACTCCTCGCCGTCGTCCTCCAGATCCATAGGCAGTTCAAGTTGGAAGCTAATGCCATGTAGCTCCACAACTAATTAACCAAGGCTGACTTTCAAGACAGATCAGTTCGAGTTTAATGCACCTCCATTAAATGTGCGAGTGTAGCCGCTGCCATGCATGTACATATGTTTGTACAGGAGCAGTCACGGAATTATATAATAGTAGGCATATACACTATTTTTTCTAATGCCGTCTGCGGTACTGCACAAGGGCAAGAAGAAGAAGAAGACTCGACGAAACTAAACTAAATGTCTCGGAACTCCCATGTATGTATCTATTCCTGAGTGTCTCATTGAGCAGAGGCGAAGGCAAGTTAAAAGTTGCCAGTTTCAAGATTTCTCGGCCTTGACAATACATTCATGCATGTCCATGTCCGTCTGCTTCTACTTCTCTCAGTCTCCGACTCTCGCTCTCTCTCAGTCTCAAGTCTCAATTTTCCAAACTGTGCTTTTTTTCACTTTTTCTCAAGTTTATGTAAGCCGGCTCAATAGCATTAAGTACATGGAGCATCCATAACCGCAAGTATGGAAAATCCTCTAAAATAAAATGCATACTTACTACTTACCCACAACTTCGGCTTCAACTCACAACTGACTGCGACCACAGCCAACGCTACTCTCCTCTCTCCTGGTCCTCGTATCACTTTATTAATAAAACTTATAATAATACAAGAAAATACATGGACTGACTGAGCTCCAGCAGTACTTTACGACACAACCACCAGCTCTCCAGTTTTACAGTAAGACCTCTCGAACTCAAAAGTCACAAAACAAGAGTCTACATAATATGTAGTCTCGAAGTGAGTGAGTGGAGAGAATTGTTTCAAACCAGAGTGGAAATAGGTACGAAGATAATAATCATAAACTTTACGAATGATTTTTAATTGCATGCGTACATCTGAACAAGTTACTTTGTTTATAATTACTCCAAGAGTGTTGTCTTGGGAAAAAGCACTTATCGCTATAGGGTTCGGGCCTCTGAACAGGATCCAGTGGACATGTGGGGGTACCTATATACACCTACATAATAACAATTGTTCTCTTCACTCCTGAGGGATGATGCTCCTTCGTTACATGCATATATCCACACCACACCGATGAAAACAATATTTCAGTGTGGAAATTTTCAATGCACTCCATATGCGTAGCCAGAATGCATAAGTCGAAGTACTGTACCTACATACGAATAGGACGAATACACGAATAAATCTTGTGAGAAAATTCCCTTGATAAGGGTGATCACATAAAAATGGTGATTATTCGTGTAAGTAGGAAACTTGTTTGTAGCTTTATATTAGATACTGACACAAACAAGCAAGGAAGGAAACAAACAAACAACATCCAAGAATGATTTTCTCTACAGAAACTTTACAGATATACGACGACAACGACAGAACTTTCTTGAGAATTGGAGACTAAGCCGAGAGACAGGGACAGGAGAGAGGTGTGGTGTGGTTTATAGTTTTATAGATGAGAGCATTATATTATTGCATAACATCTGGCTATTCCGGAGGAAAGGGAAAAGCAATGACAAAATAGGAATGCATTATTCATTGTCAAAATTTTGATTTATTACGCTTCTCCATGCTCAACATAAATTTAATTTTCTTCCGAGGAAATTAAAAAGTGGACAAATAAATATAAAATCCACCGTAGTTTGAAGGAATAATTTAATTAATCCCACTCCAGAAAATCCACGCATATAATATACATATGACCGCATCAACTCCACGGAGCTCACCCGTGTAATCAGTCATCATTTGTGTAAGCATAAAACAAACAAAAAGTATTCCTATGTTTCTATTTTGTGAGGGTTGTTGGTTCCTTGGGTGTGTGTGTGTGTGTGTGTGTTTGATGGTAATCTTGAAGGATTTAAATGTAACGACTTCTTGAACAGCTTTTATCATAACCATTTCATTCTCCTAAAGCTTTTAGAACTGGTGAACGTAAACGTGCGAGCCTCAAGACTGGGACATGACTCGGAGGAGTGTAGGTGCATATTTGAACAAGCAAGTTTACTTTATCATTATTGTCAGGAGGTGGTACTACTATTACTTGGCTTTGGTTCTTCTTGGTGGTTATGTAAACTGGAGACTAAGTAGCTAGGAGCTATGGCTTGTTGTGTGATGAGGAGACCCAAGAGCTACTTTGTATTATTGTACAGTCACCCATAAAAGTAGGAATGCAAACTTTACAGTCAGAGTCCCACACTCTGAGAAGACGCAATGAAATTTTTGCAATTCATCTATCTCTTAATTTCTTGTTGTTTGTCCTGGAAACTTTTCCACAGGACAATGTTCAGCCCTATACTACAACTCCTTACTCCTTCAACTACTAAACAGTTTTGTAGACTCTGTCATTTTAAATGTAAATGCTCCACTGTAAATATAAATGTGAGAGGGGTCTGACAGTTTAAGTGCAGAGTAACCTCATGTACATCTGCCACACTGCCTCTCCCCAAATGAAATATGAATGTTGGATTTTGTAAATTGTGGTTTGTAGATTGCTTCAATATGTCTGTTTTAAGTCCAGTCCTAAGAATGACAAACTACGATGTGATATCTTGGACTGAATCGATGGAGATAAAATTTTATACGCAATTGTACAAGATACTAACCATAAGATATCTGCTCTCTGGGAAGAATGATGAATATGAGATGTAACCGAAAGAGAAAATAGTCTCCGGTCTAGAGACGACGACGACGACGTCGACAGTCTCCAGTCACTATACTCTCACAAATTCATGCTCTAAGAGCAGAATTATAGAAATAGAATTAATAATATATTATTATGTAAAGGATGGAGATACCTGCATACCCTATATACTTACCTACCTAAGACCAATGCTTTCATTCAATGTTTTACCCATTCAGTTTCTTTATATGACTTACTCACTCACGATTAAGAATGTTGCTGTCTCATATTTCAAAAACTCTTGCACAAACTATTACATCAGACTAGAAGTACCTACCTCTACCTACATACCGTAATTACTACTACTGAAACTGAAATAGTAAAACCCCGCGTACTAGTCGAATACACACAAGACTGGTGCATACAACAAAGAAAGGAACATTATATACAGCTTTCGTCATGGACATGGCTATATGGCTAGACATAGGCACAAAGGGAAATGACGAAGTGTGCTGGATCTGGATCCTAGATTGAACTCACACACGCTTGACATCTCTGAGCTCTTCTTTTATACTGATATAATTTCCTATGTAGGTACTTATCTGTGTCAGTTCTGAATTTGACTAATTACTCAGATCCGATTTAGTAAAGACGTCAGAAAAACTAACAACTTGGGACATAAAACAAACAATAGGAGGAAAATATATCGTCTTTTATTAGTAGGTAAAATATAGCGTCTGTGAAGAACCAAAATGACCCATTTCCAATTTTAATTTAATTTTTTTTCGAATCAAAATGAGTTATGTCATAAAAACAATGAGAAACATGCGTAAAATGTTGATTAGGAGTTTTTGAAAAGTGTAAATTGTTCTATTTTATGTTTTTGAAAAGTGGAAAATGTTCTATTTTATGTTTTTGAAAATTGCAAATTGGTCTATTTAATTGTTTTTTAAATGTGCTAAAGGTTCTATTTACATATTTTTGAAAAGCGCAAAATGTTCTATTTACATATTTTTGAAAAGCACAAAATGTTCTAGTTACATATTTTTGAAAAGCACAAAATGTTCTATTTACATATTTTTGAAAAGCACAAAATGTTCTAGTTACATATTTTTGAAAAGTGCAAAATGTTCTATTGAAATGATTTCAAGACATATTTAAATATTTTTGTAGATAGTACATATTGTTATTAGCTAAAAATGGAAATGGGTCATTTTGGTCACCCCACAAAAGATATATAGCCTTTCAAGGAGCCACACCAGCCTTTACTGATTTCTTTTGACAAATGCAAAAATAAACATAATATAATGTACGATCTAATCCATTGGATAGTGACAAATTCTTTCAAAACTTTGCAATATTTTACAAGACCAGTGCAATGCGTCAAAAATTTATTACTATGTATACATACTTAAGAAAAATCAAAAACTTTTGTAATGGGTTTAAAATAGGTGGTAGTTTAAATAATTGGAAGCCCTTTATTAAGCATGTCAGCTTTTTAAAATTAAAAATGTTAGTTTTGGTTTCGAAGTACAGGTCACATATTCAGTATAGGATTCACATCATTTTCCAAAAGGAAATAATAAATGCCATATAACTACCTATATAGTTTCCTATCCCTCCAATTTTGTGGAAAGTGAATGATAGAAGTAGTAGGTAGGTACCTCTATTTCACACCAAAATGTCTTGGAAAACGACCCTGAAACGGGTGCTGAGGCTGAGCAAATATCAATATCCTTTTAACTGTTGGCCAAATGCAGCAGAAATCCTTCTTTTGAATAATTGAATGGATCACTTAAGTGGTTGAGTAAACAAAATCTTCTCAAGAACATAGAAATCGGAGAAAATAAAGGAATGAGAGGATCTGAAGGAGGCAGAGGAGGAGGAGGAGGTGGAGGATGTGGTGGAGAGGGAGAGGAGCCCCCAGAGTCACGATTCATTTCTCTTCCTTTTACTTGAGTAAAGAATTGAAATACAGATCTGATACTGACAGGGGAGTGGATCTGTGTGGATCAAGATGAGTAGATGTGAGATGTGAATGAAGCTTTATAGACAGTTCTAGTGGGAGAGAGAGATTTTGAGAGTGAAGTGAAGAAGATGAAGACCTGACATGAGTATTTTCTTTTCCGTTCGCTCCTACTTCATCATCAGCGAGAGAGAATAACAACAAGTCGTGATCAAGATTGATGTTTCTGTTTACGTTCAGTCTACAATATTTTAGTAATGGAATGGTTAGAGCCACTAAAGTGATTTCAATTTGTCAAAAAAGACCCAAGAAAAGACCGAAACCAGGACACACTGAAGAAGGCATGACGACTACTACATCAAGTCATCCTTTCCGGGAGCATAAGAACTCTATCTCTCCCCCTTTCCCTCTCCCTCTCTCAATCGTGATTGATAGCAAGATGATCTTTTACTCTCTTCGCAAAGAGTATTTTGGATTTTCGGGATTCTCAAATTTATTGGAGATGTTCAAATTCCTGACATTTTGACTTTTCTGTAGTTGTTTACACTCTGTAAGTTGTTTGAAATTGAAACTCCCCTTCACGGACAGATAAAGAGGATGAGCATGAGGATGAGAGACGGAACATTATGAGCCAACACTTACCGACAGGTCCCACGGACACAGAAGGAAATATTTCTCTGAGGATCACAATTTTTGTGGTTATTTTGACAGTTTGATCCTTCACGAGAGAACATACAATAGACACAAAAACAAACAAATTATTATTAAACAAGTCATTAGCACACGCTCATCAAAACTAGACACAGACAAAGGACGTGTCCATAATAATTAGAGCTAATGCAAACGTCCTACGTTATCAAATTCAATATTCAAAATTCAACCAAAAGGGTCTTTCTTTATGTACATATATTAAAATGTACGAGATATACTATATTCAGTGTATATTATATTCCAGTATGGATAACTTACCAAAATGGCCCTCAAGACAATGACAGTAGAATTTTCTGTAAAACAACAAAAAATAACCTCCACGTTACGTATACTGTAGCACACATACATACAATAATCTGAATCCCACCATCCCACCATTATACATGCAGGCAAACTAAAACTACTAAAAGAAGGAAAAAGTATATAGGAAAAAAGAGGTTAGTTTTTTGTATGCCTTCTGCATGCATTTAACTTTAGTCTGGTTCTGGGCCTGGGCCTGTATAAGAATGATGAGAGTCTAATAAAGGGATTGGACCAGTACCAGTACATATTTGCATTTTCCATACATGACTGCCTACTCATTTTGAAGTTACTTTGGTATGCGAACTTGCAGACTGGAGATGACAAAGTGTAATTACATTGGAAACAACCATTTAGAAAAAGTTCTTATCGTTACTTACACCTCTGCCATCTCATAAGGTGAAGATAGGTTGGAATTTGGAATGCTTTGATATGGGATTGCCATGGCCGTGACAGTAGGATTGAGCGTGATACTGATACTATATATTCTTTTTTAAAAAAATGTTTTTTTTGTTACTAGCACAGTGTACCCGATGCAGACGGTGTTTCATTTTTGAGTGTGTCTGTAAACTGAAACTGAATTGACTTGGGCTGTTTCGAGTATGACTAGACTGGATCCATGCAAAAGTGAAATGGCCTCAAATTAAAAACCGGTTTCTCCAGAGTTGACTTGGACTTCTCGACACGACTCTACCGACCATGTAGGTTCTGAGGTACAAGTCTTTTATATTGTATCCTTTTCGTTTTTGCATGCTTTAATAATTTGCGTCTACTCCCCACATCAGCACTGGGCATATCGCATATTGCTTAGTACGTGCAGTGTAGTAGTAACGAGTTTAATAAAAATTCTAAAACTTGAACAACCAAAAGGAAACTGAATTTTTTTTTATCTCGTTTTTTTTTAGCTTGGGATTGTTTTTGCTTATGAATGATCGTTCGTGTGTTTCTATGTAATGTCTGTTATTATAATTGCATGCAATGCACTAAACTGGAAAAAATGCATGCGGCCCTGTTTTTGTCCTTACACGAAGACATATATAATATGCTTGGAAATTATTTTATTTTGAACCTAAAAAGCTTTTGGTTGAACTTTATGTAAAAAGATGTGAAGTAGTACGTAGCTAAAATAAATTTGGAATTTTTGAATTATTACAACATTTTAACTTAACTGTTTAAAGATACAAGCATTCCCTTAAAACTGATTTAAATTGTTTTTAAAGCGTACGTTGAAGTACCTACCTTGTGGTAAGTGCAGTGTAGATATTTAGATAGTAAATTTTGTATTTAAAAAGAAATTACATGCAATCCGTATTTCATCTTCAAAGCTGTTGCCAATTCCATGCCATAAAGATTAATGCAAAAGTGGAAATAAATTGGGATTGGTGGAGTGAGCAAAAGACAAAAACTTACTGGTAATCATGTGAAACGTAGCATTTGCCAGCAAATGAGCAAACAGAGAAGGAGCAAGTGTCATTCCTTTGCGGCACGGTCTCCGGGAGAATCTCATACGTGATGTTGAATCCATACTCGTTGAGAAAATAATCTCGTGTCCGGAGGTGGGACTGGTAAGGCGAGGAGAGCTTGAGTTCAATCCCAAGATATCTATGTTTAGTTCGGAAAATCCGAGTTTTTAGTAAGTCTGGCTTGTGCTCAATGGAGGCAGTCGGCCAGTGTGAGCTGTAATTATTGTACTCGATAAATTTGAGATTATCTTTTAAATTCATTTGAGTGAGGTAGACATTGATAGATTTTCTTTGATTCGGGGCGAGAGCCAAGCCCACCTCCGTCGAGTCGATGATCCATTGACAATTTATAGGGGTGTCAAATTTTTGAGGGAAATTAGGAGTTTGGATGACGCCGTGCGGACCGCGGAGAGTGACGACAGTGTCAGAGCATTTCCCTCCCTCACCGTACTGACTCGAGCTAAGGCAGAGAATGAGGAGGAAGATGAGATGCTGTAGTGGCAGATTGGAATCCACAACAATGGGAACAACAGAAACACTCATAACACTGTGTCTTCTTCCCAAATGTAGTAATATGTACACAAGATACATACATTGACTGCTCCCTTCGTCCAATGTTGACTCGGCTGAGATGTGAAATATGAATTTGGGAGAATTATCATGTACGTGAGCGGTCTCGTACTCGTACTCTGACTCCCGTGATGAGTGGATGTTGATTTGGATGTTGGTATTGATGTGTGGCTGATGGAGATGATGGGAATTGGGATGATGATGAGATAATTCTACTCACTACTCTCACTTGTGGTGGTGACGGTGGAGAGATGATGTACGTGCGGAACATGGATGATTCAGAGCCTTGTTTTGATTATGAGGAGCTCATAATGATTCTGATTATGATTATGAATATATCTGTGGGGAGACTCGGCGTTCACACCACTACAAGGAACCTACTACACAGCACACAGTGTCTAGGTCTCTTTTATGTGACTGTCATGTCATGGTGATGAGAGTCTTGAGAGTATCTGGAACAAAGTCATTAAGTCATTGTGGTGGCTATGGATCAAATAATAATTTATTAGTCATACAAGCTCATCTCATCATCATCTCATCCATGTATTTATCCTGATGGATTTTCCACGGGGAATCTTGACGACTGAGACGCCGACGACTTCTGGACCTGTTCGCTCTCACTCACGTCACTCAGTCACTCACTCGGCCTGCTCCTTCTTCGCCGCCTGCTGGTCCCGGTCCTGGTCCTGGCCTTGCTCAGCCGTGTGAGATGAGCGGAAGAGAAATTTGGGTTTTGGTCGGGGTGGAAGTAGATTAAGCGGAGATGCGACGAGAGACGTTCTGATTAGTTGATGTGTCTTCATGATCATGGACAGAAAACTCGCGTGCTAATCACATCACTGACTCCCAAGCTTTTTGTTCCATCTCAATCTTTGTTGTGGGAAGAGAGAGAGAGAGATGTAGATGTATTTATTTATGAGAAGGACGACACTGAGGACGACGAGGATGGAGACGACGAGAGCTCAAGTCCAAATTGTGTTGTGTTACTCTGAAAATAAAAGCATCTCATTTTACATGACAACTCCTCATGACTCTATAATACACACATCTAAATCCAAGAGGAGTCAAGACTATAAAGAGTGACTTGTAATGGTACGCGGGAAGGACATGGAGCTGAACAACTCCAGAAGTGAAATGACTGCCAAGGCCAAAGCCAAAGCATGCCAATCCCAGCCCCACTAATTCTAACTTACAATGTTTCAATGCTCCTAAATGCATGAAATAGATCCACTAACTTACAAAACTAACATAAAGAAGGATCATGATCATCCAGAAGCTGGAACTGGAACATGAACAACCACAACACAATTGTCCTGCTGTGTGACGGAGACGTACGTGAACCACATCCTTCTATCAACTCACTGTATGTAATAGTTGAGAGGAGAAAATTGATGCATTCAGCGTAGAGCCAAAATCCAAGCCAAAACAATTCTATATAATTATACATATGTACCTACCCTCAGCTCAGAGATGCGCAAATAGAGGTCCTACATAGCCACTCGCCCGCACTATGCAGTCGGTCATAGACTGGAGTAGTACTGGAGAGACTGTGTGAGACAGACAAGGAGGCAGACCGGACCATTTCCGAGTTGTTGTTTAACTCCTCAGTACCCCGAACTACCAACCACATACTAACTATGTATGGAGACCTATCTCAGATCTCGGCACTCGGCATCTATCTACCAACTGCTCACTACTCACTCACCACTACTTACTCCCTATCCACTCTCTCTCGTCTACTTATTCTCTGCTATGGGAGTTAATAAAGCGCCGACTCTTTTTGTGCCATCTTCAACGACGGTTCCCTGGTTGGCACTCAAACTCTGGAATTCCGCGACTTCACCAAACATACTCAGCTCTCTCGCTCTCCCAAGAACGCACATGGAGCACTATACCCTAGAACCAGACCAGAAACTACCTCCAATCGACATACATCCACAGCTCTACATAATTCTCAATTCTACAATCTACGTTAAGTCTACATTTATGTAGGTAAGTAAATAATTCTCTCTTCTACAAGTACGCTCCTCCATACACCATTCACTATACGTATTATGTAGTCTCCACTCCGCGTAACAGCTACGGATACGCATGTTATATGAGTGGAGTGTCTAGGGATACATAGAGAGACAACTGGATCCTCTACTCAGAGGAGTCAGAATTTACTGCCGGGTGCCCAACACACAAGTCTTGAGAGAGAGAGAGAGTCAGAGTGTAATGTAACTCTCACAACGTACACCACCTGTTTTATATTCAAAAGATGCTCGTTCCGGAAGCAAAGGAAAGTTCATGGCAGTTATAGGGAAGTGTATTGCCCTAATCAAGTTCATTTTCAATTCCTAAACAAATTTCCTCCAACTATCATCATCCTTGCTCTGGGTATGGATGGCGACTGTATGCAGAAATGCAGAAGAAACTCGGCCGTATAAACGTTCGTAAGTCATGTGTTCAGTCTTCCAACGAGAGAGAGAGGCCAGGCTTTTCACTCTTTTCGGTCTTTTCAGTATTTTCCAGTCGACTGCGAGGGAGTTGAGGGAGAGACACAATTCGAAAAAGTATGAAGTGATATGAATGTATGAGCACCTAATAGAGACAAGGATATTTTGTGCTTCCTGCTTTTCTACAAAATACTTTTGCCCTCCTCGCTCCTCAAAGTCTCTACAATTCTAGATTCTACATCTTCTCGACTTTATGCTTAAGTAAGTAAGACGGGAGAGTCTTCTCCTAGCAATGAGCCGTGTAGCTTTAGCATGATGATGATAAGTGCCTTCCCTATTTCCTCCACCACTGAGCCACGCAAGGCTACTCAAGTATCTATTTCAAACAGTACCGGAGGAAGAAGACATGTAAAAAGAAAACTCTCCTCAAACTCGTTTATCCCATCCAATTTTTCACCCACAACTCATCGTATAGTCATCCTCAATCGTCAGCGAAATTGCTCACCGATAAGAACCCACTTTTTTTTCCTTCGTCTTCTCTTATGGCTTCCCTCAAACTTTCCTTCTACTATATGGACGTCAGTATGTCTTTCAATGTGTCTACGGACGGAGATGCTACTGGGACTCGGACACGGACTGGCACCGGTACTGGCACTGGTACTTGTACTGCGGGGCTGGATATGACTTCTGACAGAGTCCGACAGAGTTTCTCCTTTTTTTCCCTTTTGTCTCCCTAACTGCTTCTCCTTGTGGGTTATGAGTGCTTATAAATATTTAATACAATCCATGCATACCTCTACCATTATTATTTATAGTTAAATTACTTTAAATGCATGGAATATATTTGGTCATTCTATCCATATCAATATCCATAGTGAGGCCGTCAACTATGACTTCCACTTGAACACTACAACCAGACGGGAAGGATTTATCAACACAATCTCAATCTATAATTCAATCTAACTACATTACGTACCTACCAATGTATGTAGGTAGTCTAGTCATCTGACGATGAGGCCAAAGCCCATGCTAATAGAGCATGTATCCTTATATACCCCTTTCAAATTTCCTCTCGACCCGAATCTACTCTATTTTTTCATTACCGCTCCCTTGGTCGTATCCCCCGCCACCGCCGCACACATACCTAATCGACATCGACATTGGATATCGTTTTCGTGATGAAAGTATCTACAGGCATGTACATCTCTAATGACCTAACAACCTGACGTTGAACTATAATGCCAATCATAATTTCCGATTCCGCTCTTCTCCCATTTGCGAGACAATTCTTTAAAAAAAAGCAATTCAAAAGAGAGCTGGAGATGAGAGCATGTAGAATGTAGAATGAAACTAGCATAGCGTGAGGCCCTCTCAACTCTTTTTATTTTCTTCATATATTTATTTGATCTCTTTTGATGGATCATGATAGGTCTTAGAGGATTCGTACAAAGGATCATACTTTATTACATTTTCATATATTCAAGTATGTTGTACGTTTGAAGTTGCATATAATATTGCTTTGGCAGTGCCTTCATCCTCCATCTTCCTTTGTAGACAATTTACAATGGAATTCTCAATGCGCGCGGATCTGCATACTTTGTTAGGTCAGAAAAATGTAAAACGTTAAGTAGGTACGTATAACGTATTTATAATTAAATTATGCGAATAACCTTATCTACAGACATCTCCAAGTATAAAGTAATCAAAGTAAGGTGAAGGTATAGAGCATTTCAGGTATTTTACAGCGTGAGACGAGGAAGGCATCCCTGGCGTTTTTATTATATAAAACAATTAGTTTAGAAATACAATACGGCATTATTATTACAATGTTGTACTGTATACTGAGCTGTAAGGCTTTAGCAATTGTGCAACAGTGACTTTTAGTAGAATTAATTCAAGATAAATCGAATGTCTATTCCATGTACCCTAGGTAGGTACCTACTATACACCCGAACTTGAAAAAAAATAGTAACATACGTCTACTATGCGTCATATTTCTTCTAATACCTCCCGGGTCTCTTAGAACTCCCGGGTCTGCTATAATTCCCGGGCCTGTGGTTATGTTTGACATAGTTCCCGGTGGGAGTTACAAGAAGAAATACGGTACTTACTTAAATGCGCCTCTCTCGTAGTACCAATATGAATTCTATTCATTTCAACAAACAACATTCTCGCTCTCGTGTACATATATATGCAGATAAATGCATATGGTCTTGTAGCAGAGGAGAAATTCAAAATATCCTATGTAAAAATAGTATGTTACATAATTGTGTCAATGGCTTATTAGTTGATAAGTATCTTACGCGTGTTTTGCATGTATGTAGCTATAGAACAATTTGTAGAGATGGAGACGGAATTATTGCAAGTCCAACGCCACGATTATGTAGTTATGTTGAAAGGAACAAGTTGGATTTTTTCTTTGAGATTACAGCTTTTTATTCATAATTTTTTTTTACTATGCAGTTTATCTTGGATACGTAAGTGCATGGTGCATGATTTACAATTTCCATAATTTATTAGCCTGCGAGGATGTACATAGGCAGATGACTCTCCTCGTGACTCATGACTCTCATGTAATATGTAGGAAAATATTCTTAATATCAGTACTTCCACTTGGTCATGTCATGATGAAAGTATCAGATTCAAAATAATCTCCTATAATATAATATGCCCTCACTTTTGTTTTGGTTTTGGGTTAACAAATCCTTCAAATCTTGTTCGCACAGTCTAATGTTCACTTCTCACTTATATGAGTGACTCCTTAAATATTTCACCACTTCCCTACTGGACAATAACTTGTAGAGACAGTCGAGTCTCGAGTACAGTGTGTAAGTGAGAAAGGAGTGATAAATACTCTATGTAATCTCTCAATCTAATCAGTCCATTAATTAATACTGTCTGTGAATTATGTATAGGAAGTACGAGGAGTGCAGTCAAATGATTTTTACTACACTTTCAGTTGATGCAACTTAAATTATTTAACACGTACGCCATTAAAGATTAGTCATTATTACTTTTCACACAGTATTATCAGCCTGAGGATTAGGATACAAAGTACAATTTACTGAACAAAAAATTTGTTTGGAATGCTTTCGAAATTTCGAATTGAATTTAAATAGTATAGTGTCATAGTGCTATATATCAGTTGTTTTAAGTACCCACCAGAACCAGAGGAAGTTATTACCTTCGGAAATAATTTTGTTGATTTGATGTAAATAAAAAAGGTTAGTGACTTTCCCATACAATAAAGTTCTACAGCACCGGTGCCTGCACCATTTTCTATCCTCTGTTATCTTGTACGGTATGCTATGCTATGGCTACGCTGCATTCTAAGATTTGCGTATTTAAGAATATGTAAATTATGGCTACCTATATTCAAAATTCTCCCCCTTTCATCTCCCCTGTCAATGTCATTGCCACCGCTGTCAGTGGGATGGGAATGAGAGCAATGGAGCAACACTTCGTTACCTCCGTCTTTATATCCCCAGTTTCTTGGTCTGTTTTTGTATGACGTCTCTGTGTACAGAGCTGACCAAAACCAAATGTCAAGAGCACACACAAGTTCCAAGAACTATGAGTGTATAGTGTGTCACAAAATTCCGAGTGTGGCTACAGCTCTCAGATAAAATCAATATATAATGGATTTATTTAAATGTATTTTGAGGCTTGAGGCTTCTGCGGGATGTTTTTGGGTGAAGGGAAGGACTACGTGATCAAGATTCTGGGAGCGACATGACAACTACTACTACAAAGTTTGAGGGAATCCTGCCTTCCTCTTGGTTTAGTTGTCAAGTCTCTTGATACTTGATGCAAATAAAACAAAAGCAAAGGATCAACTGGGACTCTCACTCGCACTCCCTACTGCATTCCCATCCGTCCAAATCCGAAAAGGCTAAACTCTACACAAAACTTGAGAGCGCCCAAGCCAGTAGCCAGTGCAGTGGGAGCGACAGTTTAGAATGTATGAAACTTGGAGGAAATCCACCATTGCACAGGACCAGGACTCCAGGACTTTTAAGACAGATGTGTGTACATAAATAAATATGTACAGTCCTCACAGTTCTTTAGATTTTAATCTCTATGTATATGATGGAGGCATTGTAGGTACCTACTTATATTTCCACAGTTCAAAATAGTGACATTGAAAGTGGTTTCAAATTGTCAGTGTTGTTTTTTTGTACATTTTTGTCTCCTCGTATTACTCACTGTACTACGTCCGCGTCCACGATTTCTACTACCAACTATTCTGTAGTAAATAATTACTAAAACTATAACACGACGAGGAACAGCTGATAAGATCATTGTTTGCGCGAAAAAAAAACGGCCAACTTGTGTTCCATAATTAATTACACTGATTTTTCCACTGCCTCGGTATTATCTGCAACTCTAGAGTAGCCTACTGCGACCACTACTACTACTACTATCACTATAATTCCCCTATCCTCGTTATCTTTATCTTTAGGGCAGGGGTATTGTGTGATAGTGGTCTGGTCTGGCTGGTACTCTACAAGACAAAGACTAAGACAGAAATTATTACACTACTCATGTATCGCATCCATGTATGCATCTGTTGACTGGGTGTAATTCTTTCTAAACAAATTACAACGTTTCAATTAGTTTGATTCATAGAGCGTAATCTGGTAAGAAAGATAATAATGCTGAACGTTAATTACTATTGTGCATAAGTAAAAACACAGCTTTTCCCACCAGAATGGAGCACCGTATTAAAATTTTACACACACACACACACACACACAGAATAATGGTCGGGAGCGAAACTAATAAAGTTAAGTTTATTTTCATACTCAAGACATGGATTACCATTAACAGGTTGAAAAGTTTCTACGCCTCTCCAAACTAAAGCATATTAATTGGTGCTTTACGTGCGTAAACGCAGTTCTAATGTCTTATTAATGTTACACTACGACTCCGGCTTCGGCTACAGCTCTTCGCGAGGAATAAAAAATAGATAGATCCAAATATGTATAGTACACACAGTATATAGTGTGAAGTAAACTGCCGTATAGCAAGTTGTTGGTTTGGACAACACACACACACACACACACACACACACGCATTTATGATTTTATGTATTTAGCCCTAACTGCTTCATACTTCATGCTCAGCAATTTCAGAGTTCTTTGTTCCTCAGAGAGTAGCAGAGTCAGTCTTTATAATATTCTCTCTCGTTACAGTAGAATACACATTTTTTTAATTTTGAACTTCAGAACGCAATGTGTACATAATAATATGTAGATCCCACAGACAGCTATGGTCTACACACACAATCATAAAACAGAAACAGAGTGAGTATTGTACATTGTGTCCCTGCTGTGTGTGTGTGTGTACGTGTGCTCATATTACAATGAGCCTTAAATCCCATGTAGCCCTATATGTACTGACGCTCAAATTATATAATCGGATGTTAAAGTATTTTGTGCTGCGCTCAGCACACTCACGTACTTCGTTTGATGAAATCACAATTGGCATGAAGAAAACAAATTATTTACTCCTTATCAAAAGTATAGCTCATAAATCATCATTGCTGTAAAATTAATGCAATAAATATTTTCCCCGAGCTTATCATATGCTCAACAAATTTGCTATAAAATAATAAAATAATTGAATTACTTCCGCCTTAATATTTCATCCAAAGGAATGCATTAAGGAACGTGGAGACTCTATATAAATTCTAGATTCGAGATGTGAACACCCCACACAAATCACAATGCTTCATATATATATATAGCTACATTGCAAACGACAAACTTGTAAGACTTGGATTTAGATTTGGATCAAATTACAATAATTCAAGATTTTATTGCGTAAGGCAAAAATCTACGTGTGGCTCTAATGCGGAGAGACTTAAGCTAAAATAAAGAAAGAAAGAACTATAGATATATATTAATTTACTGTTGCACAATTTCAATGGCCTGCAGCCCACTGGTCCGTACGTTAAACAAACAATATATACATTCCTATAGGATACAAATATACTGAATATTACTCCAACTTTTTGTTCAAATCCCAAAGGATAGAATGTGGAGATAGACTTTTAGGTGTATATACATACTTGCTCTCTGTATACAAAAATCCGCGTGGAACGTAATAAAATCACAAACTTTTAAATGCAATTTGTCATTGATACGCCATTCCCCGACAAAAAGTTGGAGACGCATAAAAATATTTGGGTAGAATTAAAGGGAAAAAGTAGTTAATCATAACGATTGTCAAAAACAAGGATCTATATAATATGGGTGACAGTCGTTGGGATTGAAAATTGGAGAGGAATATCTATAATGTATCGCTACCAAAGTATATTTATACGTGGAAAATATAGACATTTACGCTAACGCATCTGGTCTGGACGCCGTACGCACAACTTGAGAAAAAACTGGGAAATTGGATACTAACGTAAGCTTGAGCAGGATACATAAATTTACATTATAAAAGTGAATATTTTGAAAGGGAGCATTACCGTAAATATAGAGATGATTACACTTTATACTTATAACTATATCCTCTTGAGAAATCCTTTACACTCCATGTGCACCACGCATTGTGTCTGCTTAGGTTTGGTCGGACAATGCGATCCACGTGGGAAAAAAAACAGTGTGTAGGTATACTATTAAAAAAACAAGGAGGTACAAATCCAAAATATATAGCTCAGTTCACAGAAGACTTCTTCTCACTTGACAGTGTCACACTAATTAGTGGTGAGGATGAGAAATCAAATCATGTCTCTTGTATTGTATCCGGTAAAATATTGTCTTGTGAAAAATCAGACTCAGATTCACAATCAGATTGTTTCTTAAGCTCCCACTTCCACCACTACAGATCGATAGTCACAATCGGCACGATCTGAAAATGTTGCGATGCGTATAAAATAATACAGAGAGACCCCGTGAGCACTCAAGATTCGTTTTCGTTTTCGTATATTTTTGTATTCCAATAACTCGTACTCCTTCCTACTGTCGCTGGAGAGAATAGGACAATAATAATGCCATGCCCATAATTTGTTGTACACTAAGTTACAAGTTGCCAGTTTCTCTGCTCTTTATTTTATTTTACTTTTTTTTTATTGTTTTTGTTTTGTTTTTGTTTTTTTTTTTGTATAAAAAAATTTACTAACAAGGGCCACCAAATGTTTTAATATCGACTATGGACTTGCAAAAATGGTTGGATTTGAGACTTTGTGTCCTGGAATTTTCGTTCACTAAACAATGACGGAGAAGTAGAGAACACCGCATGAGGTCATTCTATAGTTGGACTGTGAGTTTGAGTGTAAGTACAGAACAGACCGTCAAGAAAGTCAAAGTGGTTGTGTTCCTGGAACGAGAGTGTATTATGATGTATATATCGTTATGGGAGAGAGAGAGAGAGCGGAGATGAGGACGACTACCTCGATCGCAGATGTACTACTAATAATACCTACGTAACGCTCAAACGTTGTGTTAGTCCCTGTCTTCAACTGACAACTGACAACTGATAGTTAGTTGCCTCTGCAAGCTGCTGGGTCTCCTCGTCGTAGTCGACTTGGACTTGGGAAACGAGAAACGAAGGAAAGAAGAAGAAGAACATGCTTGTTGGAAAGCTTGATTCTCACTGCAACCCAGCCACCCAACTTCCCTCCTTTAAAAGTTCCAAAACACTCTCGCACGTTCCCAACAACTCCAAGACTCATTCAAGATGAAGATAGAAGAATTGCCTTTGAAATTGCCAAAGCCAAGAAGCATGGTCTGTGTGGAAAGAGGTCTGTGTGACTCTTCTGGTTCGAACGCTGTGTGTAGACTCTGGAGACTGCTGTAACAACAGCGGAACACTAGCTCTGTAAGCCTGGCTGGGAATCTGGCTACATATCTTCTTACTTTTTAAACTGGAGTTTCTCCTCAAACTCAAGACTCACACTTAAATAGCTCTCCGAGTTTGACTATGCAGACAACAGACACACTTTGAACTGGATCCAACCGTGGCAGTTAGGCAAAATACCATGCTGAAGAAAATATGCGAAAGAAAATTCAAACTACATCCAGGAGTACATAGCAGCAGTCCTGGTCCTCGGGTCCTCAGTATCCGTCTCCTTCCTCGCACACTCACCAATTCCAACTTACAACTTATACATAATATGCACTTCGTAGACAATTCTTTCTATGGGACATACCGACACCGACAATGACAACGTCAGCTTCATCTCCACTCCAAACTCCCAGTCCAACACGTCTCCGTGCCTCCGTCCTCGTCCGTAATAGCCAGAGCAAGAGGAATTGTCGTGGCTGTACGAATGTGATATCTTTGCAGATCTCAACTATCGAATAAAAGACTGTTTCTGTTACATTCAAGTTTGGTCTGAATCCTCATTCTTCTGTACTTTACGTAACGTATTGACTGTGAACAAAAGATCCTGGAATTAATGCACACTGAGGTTTCCCCACTCGCCCCTACACACACACACACACACACACACACTCACATACTCGTACTTCTCTCAAGCTCTGCATTCTCCATGCCTTAGCAGTCTTTGCAATTTCGGACAACTAATGGAACGTCGAAATAAGAATTTAGATCTCAGATAAAAACCATTAGGAAATCATGTGAATTCATGTGTGGAGTGTTTATAGTGTCAATACTCACACTCAGGCCGAGCATAAGGACATACTGAGAGTCGTAATCAGCACGTCACGTAATTTAACTTGAAATCTGTCGTTTCAAATGTTCAAATAGAAAAAAACTTAAATTAGCCATGAGCCTGACATTTCTCAACAAGGAAATGTACTCATATGTTACTCTCAGCTCTCTTATATTTTTTAGATTAATCCAGAATCCAGATGTCCCTTTTATTCAATCCTCTTTAAAATAGAATGTCTTTTTAAAAAATTGAAAGAGAAAATATCTTTATTAGATGCGCGCATTTTTAGATGTCTAGATGTATTTTATCGGAAGTCCAAAAGAAAAGTAGCCACGTAAATGCAATGCATATAGGGGCAGCATTACTTTAACATTGATACATTATATTTTTTTCCCCTCTCACAGAATTCCCTTAGACTCTTCATAAAAATGATGGCGTAAAAATGAAATGAAAGTATCTAATCTATAATACTTTTGTCCTGTGTGGTCTTGTTTGTCGCTCGTTGGCTCGCTCTAGTTTTTATTTGTGGGTTTAGTTTTTTTAACATGAAAATACAGTTGAGATAGCTGTGTATATAGGAAGACGAGTAATAAAAACGGATATATTTTTGTGATGAGGTAAGATTTATTAAAGTCCTCATGGTATGGTGTATCACTGCTTTAGATCATTTTCTCTCTCTCAAGATCTGTGGGAATTGCAAGCAACATACTATTAGGTATACACATTTGTACACATTTGTCGTAAATAGATCTTATTCTGTACCGGTCCTGCTACTGCTACTGGTGCTGGTACTGGTCCGAGTCCTGCTGGATTTCCCCTAAAGCTCCACTTACAAATAAAAATGGCAATAATAAAAACCCTGAAGAGACAATAGTCTACATTTACAACCTTTGAAGAGTATAAAGCCACAGTTAATAATTTAATAAATTGATAAATCAATAATAAGGCAAATAAATGGCTGCTTGAAACAGAGAGTGAAGGAAAGATATTGCAAATGGAACCAGATTGCGATTTCGATTTCAATTTAAATGCAGCCTGATGGTGGTGGTAATAGTGGTGTATTCTATTTCAATGCACTATTCCACAAGCAAAACAAAATGAAGCCTCAATTATTCCATTTCGGTTTCGGTTTCCCTAATTCTATTTATTGAGTTCAGTCAGCAGAGGCAGAGGGGTTTTCCATGAATATCTGAGGGTTCCTCCAACTCCGTCCGACGAGTCAGTATTTCCGTATATGAGGGCATTAATACAGACACAATAAAGGATTTGGAGGACCGAGTGAAAATACATCCGCTGAATAATAAATAATGCATAGACACCTATTACGTCTAATTTTGAGGTGCAAATGTTTGGGACTGCCACTCCATGCTTCCCTCCCTTTGACTTTAGCTTGACTCGTGATAATAATGTAGAGAACGGAACAGAGTCACGGTGTTGTTGTTTTGACTATATTATATTTTATTGTGTCTGGGAAAAGGAATTATTTTGTGCAATTGGCCATAAAAGCTATTGTAACATTGCCAATCTGTCTGCTCCTTTCCCAACCACTCTCTCTCTCTCTATTTCTAATGGCTCAGAACGTCAACAATGTATTTGCATTAAAATCACACTATACTTTTGTTGGAAAATTGGATGCTAATTTGTTTTATTTAAATACAAATTACTATTACTACTTAAATGGTATTTATTTTAGTTGCAGTAACCTCATATGTAGCTGAGTGGATTCTGTGTGTGTTGATTGCTACAACTCCAAGGAACGGTTTGAGTCAACGACATACACATTGAAACAGAAATATTCTAAATAAAAATACAAGTGAGAGCCTATTTTTATACGACTTTATATTGTGTGGAGTGCACATTCACAAATTTAGGAGTAAGCAATATTGAGCTGACTGCAATGGTGTGGAAACTGAATTTTGGCTCCTTTATCGTCAACTGTGCAAAAACACCTACCTACGCTTTACTCTATACTCCACTCCATGCCATCCGATCGTTCAATCCTCTAGGACTACGAAGACAGATTTGTACATTTGAAATTACTATTTGCATGGAAACCTACTTATCGTTAGTTAGTACTTGCTTATAAATGTCAAGAGTAGCTAATTGGATGAACATATATATCCTACTTACTTTTCCTTTTCCATTTTGAATAGAACAGACTCGGGCATCCTGCAGGGCAGCACTATAATACAAATGCACCCCAACTGCGAAGTAGGTAGGTAGGTATTAAATAGAACTGCTGAGATCCAATGTGCCAGCAGCGTGAGGAATGTATCTAACAAATTCATTAAGTTTATACTTCATTGTACTCACCAAATACTTGGAATATAATTGTTGTATACATAACTTGAACTCAAGAAGCATGAGGAACGGAAGCGCTGAATTGTATTTTAAAATTTAATTTGGTGCAGAATTGAGTGCAAAACTTGCTATTTTAAATTATGCGACTATTTTTCATATTTAATTTATATTAACGATAAGTATTTACGAAACCATTTTAACAAATATGCATACTTTGCTGTGCGTATAAACACAGCGCATATAAATAATTATTTGGTAAGAATATAGGGAGGGAAAGTATGCAGTCGGCAATATAATATTGGCTATAAAAATAACCCTATCGGCATTCATTTGATGTTTAGAATTTAAAAAGTGTAGATAGCACGGTTTGAACCTTTACGGGCGTCGGAGTTTGAAAGGGGTTCACTATTACATTAAATACGGTCATTCAATTTGCGCATGATACAAGGAGAATGCACGTAAGTATATCATCGTCAGATATGTTTTATTAAATGTTGAAATGCTATATCTATATGTAATCTGAATCATTAATAAAAGATTTAATCTATATCTAGCCAACAATATATTTTGCAATAACCTTGAGCATCCGTCGATTACAATCTCACAAGCCGTCACCATCCCAAGATGTTGTTTTGCTACACAATTCGAATCTATCTGACGATGAGTGAAAATCCAGTAAAGAGGAAAACATGCGCCCGAAAAACGGGAAAATTACCTTAGTTGTTCAATTCAGATGGGAGGTTAAAGTTATATGATGATACCACTGCCAGGAAATTTCGATTTTAATGCTAGAGCCACAATCTCAAGGGGCCAAGTATCCAATTTATTTCTCTTTTATTAGGTCGGTACCTATACTTACATACTTATATGAAAACCACTATAATATAAAGACCTTTGACTTGGTGACAACGACATAAGTAGGTACCGTATTTCCTATATTAGATCACGGGCCTGTAATTGTACACGGGTCTGGGAGGTAAAAATTTGAATACTACGCGGGTCTGTAATAGTAAACGAGTCTGTAATTGTACACGGCTCTGTAAGCCTTCTTTTAAGTCATGTGCTTTAACAACCGATTTAGCTGGCAGCTAGAAAATACGATAAGTATTTATATGATTAAGAATTAATATTAAATCTGGGAATATTTTGAAGAAATAAGGTTAACAGAATAGAAAAGAATTTTGCAGTCAAAAGAAAACCTACGAAAGATAAATTGCAAGTAATAATTTTCAATGCAATTTGTAATTGTCATCCGTATCTGATAGGTAGGAGCAGAATAGTAACTGCTGACAGCAGTGAAATTTCACTGAGAAATCGGAATATTAAAATAAATTTCTTTGATCAACTAACAAACCAAATATATGGCATGAGCTTCTTTTAAAAATTTATTTCATTTACTACTATTGCCGGTGAGTGAGTGAATAAAATCCAGAATCCTGTTACTCGGCTCGGCATACAACACAGACAGACTTCATGCAGTTTTTTGGAAGTACACTTTGCAATTAAATCAACGACAGCTATTCAAACATTCGTCACATTAAAACTTCACCTGGAACTGCACTATGAGATGAGATGTAGTACCTACCTACCTAAACCTAAAATGTGCATAGCACATGCATCCATAATGCGTCTACTTTCTAAATAGTAGAAAAAAACCCTGCTGCACATCAAGCTGAATGTCTCATTGGTGATATGTGGATGTGAAAGCTGAAGGATTAAATACACATATAACCCACGTATAACACCAACACCCTCCCAGGCCGCTTTATTTCATGGTGGATCCTAAACAAGCCCAAATACGTACAAAAAGAATACCTATCGTTGACATTGCATTGTATACAGTCCCTGCAGTCTGACTATATATATAATTACTGTATTGTGTAGTAAAAAAACTTCACCCCTTTCTGTATTAGTCTTTAAAGTAACTAAAAAAGAAAAGAGCCTTTCTATATTATCGGCATCCCCAATATTACAAGTAATGAAAATAAACGCACGAGCAAAGAAAAAAACTATGGCTGGGCTATAAAACAAGAATTTTGCAAGACTTATTTATCCCCAACTCCCCACTTTTGCCTTTTACTCCTTTGCCTCTGGTGTGACTCAGAGGCACACATAGGGAAGACGACTACGAGAGACAGCTATGTCGCGGATTACGATATGATATTTCCACGCAATTGCTATTGTACCAAGTAGTTAAGGTGAAGCATCCACGTAGGTAGGTACATGTATAGTATAATAACATTTGTACGACATGCTACATGTATATCTATATTTATGATATACATTATCTACTCACAGACAAGGAGATAAGTCTTGTAGAGACATGATA
>JAQFZE010000494.1:0-25774 GCA_034695245.1 Dicyrtomina saundersi | reverse complement strand
AGTGCGATAATTCGAGTAAATTCTGCACCATGTGTTTAAAAATTTTTTTTTTAAATGCCTTACTTTTGAGGCTAAGTTTTTAAATCAATTTCTTGGAAAAAAATTTTAAAAATTCGAATGTAAAAATTCCAATAATAATTACTTTTGAGTTACATGTCTCAGATTGCAAAACTTCAAGTTTTATTGAAATCGGACAAAATGTTAGGAATTTTACAGCATGGAAAGTTTAAAAAATTCAGTTTTTTCTTGAATTTCGTCGGTGGGCTTCCGTCAACAGATCGCGGGAAATGTACTCGAGGTATAACATTGTTCCTTCTTACAAAAGTTCAAAGGAGCGTTTTCAACTAACCCTTCCTACGAATTTCGAGACATCACAGTAAGTGGTCTGCTTGTTAGCTGCATTTTTTTTATTAACATCTCAAACCCAAATTTTAAAATCGATGTCATTCTATATTCTATTTCTAAACTATTTTCTGTAATTGCATTTTCCTTTTTGTGTGTGTGAGATGAAGCAGTTAAAAGTTAAACCCGTATAATTGAATAAATAATACGGGATTCAAGTGAAATTAATTATTAGTAAATGGATGACGCACTATATGTAAGGGTAATAGGCTAATGTTTGCTCGTTTTCTGCTGCTAAGCCCTACATACTACTTACAACAGCCATATTAGATAGATGTACTCTCAGCATGTTGTATACCGAGGTATAGGTAGTAGGTAGACCCATAAAATGGTGAGGTCAATAAAAAAATGACAGGAGTTAGTACGTACAGTATAGTAAGTAATGCCGGAGCGTACATAGGTAATCGTCATCGTGTGTTGGTCGTAAATAAAATACGTGAGTCAAAAAGAGTAAACAGAGTGAGAGACCGAGAGAGACACAGAAGTCATTTGCCAAGAAATATTCTCACTGAAACTGAACAGAGCCATGAGCAATCATCTGTTGACTGTACTTTGTCTGCTATACTCAAGTGGTGGGTGGGTTCGTAGACTTTAGGTTTGCTTTTGGACCTAATAATAATATTATATATACATATAGGTAAATATTATACATGTATCTGTCAGCGACAGAGGAAAAAAATTAAATAATTAAAATCATGACTCTCATTCAAATCAAAGATTTGCAATAAAAAGTTTTTTGCTTTAATAAAATTAATTCTGAAAAAAGTTAAAATATGAATTTCAAAATTAAAATAGTATAATCATGCAACTTGTTGTTGTTGGATTTTACAATAAATGATAAAATAACATAATAATAACCATAATTAATTCATAATAATAATAATATTATTATTATTATTTTGCCATCGGCAAGTTGTTTCTTCCTTTCTCAACTACTATATCATATATATGCATATCTAGGTAATCATTATATATATTCTATATAGTATAGTCATCATCAGATAAAATTTCATAAATCATACTCAAGTAAAATAAAATAAAACGAGGAAACAAAATACAATAATAGGAATTAAATTAAAAGTTTAAAATTAAAAAGTACAAATATGTTGCTGTTGTATTTCACCATCTTTTTTTATACAACCTGAGAACAGATTCAAAAAAGACTTTTTTTCCAAATCTTATAAAATTATACACATTCACGATTTATAAAAAATCCCATCAAATTTTCAAAATAGTTATCGTCCTCACACACTTATTATTGTTTGTTTCCTTCCATTCCATTATTCTTTTTTGAGAGGTGAACCGTAACTTTCTTATACAGTATAGGTATATTAGGTATAGAGTTAACTTTTTCTTTAACTTAATCATATTATTATTATTATATCAGATGCAATCAGATTTTAACTTAAATACTACTCAAAAGTTGAAACTTATATAATACATAATAATATATCATTCGTTCTCTTTTAACTACGTCTGGTAAATATATATATTCACTACTTATAATTAATTACGTACTCATAATCATAAATCAATAGGTATTGTATATAGGTAGATATATAATATAATTATTCTATCAAGTAACGTAAAGTATATAAGTAACAAGATTAATTAATCGTAATCGTAGTATTATTATTGTGAATAGAGTCTACATCTTTAATTATATATAATTATAACATTCAGAATATTAGAATAATAATACTTTTTTATTTCACCATCACTACAAACTTTTACATTTTACTTAACAGAACAGCTGATGTTCATTTTACGTTTTGTTTTTTTTTTCATGGAGCCTCCCCTTCAATAAATTCCTTACAATAATATATTGTTTTTTATTTTTCCTTCATCATGATTTTGGATCATTGATTTCTTGATTACTCGCAGCTTCTTTTAATAATATAATATGTATGTATGCATGCAGTTTCCCTTTTAGTATGCTTTCCTGTCGCTACTAATTGATAATGATAATACTAATAGCAAATTGATGTACCAAGACCTATGATGACATTTACTACGTGTAGATTATTGATGATTTTATTACTAATTTGAGAAAAAAAATTTCACCGACATTTTCCTTTCCAAGTATGTCTTCCTACTATATCCTTCTCTCGCTCTCTCTCTCGTTCAGTATTATTGCCAACAATTTATTGCATAAATTTTTCAAATCGTTTCAAAAATCCTTTTTGTTTTTGCTTGAAAGAATGCCCTTTCTTAAAAGTTTGTTAAAATGTAATCTGTTTCAAATATAATTCTTCTTGATATACTTACTACACTATAATATATATACATATTTTGTATTTTATCTAATATATATATATATAGAAATTCTGTTTCTGTCTTTCCCTCTAAATATCAGTATTGTTTTTATTTTGTGTCTACCTTCATAATTTCATCATTTTGTAGATTATTTATTTTTATTATAACACAGTTACTACGCCAAGTCTAAAAATTGTTTCATGGTTGCACTAACTCTGACTGACTGGTATCTTTTGTATTCTCTGCCAAGTAATCAATTTTTTTTACAAAGATGAAATAAACTTCTTTTTTTTGACAATGATAGATTTTAACTTAATGATCATGATTTTCTTTCAAATGTTTATATAATTACCTACATTCTTTCTCTTTTTTTTAAAAACTTGTGACACATGTTCGGCAAAGAAAAAGAAAAAGGGTCAACTCCTTATGAATATTATATTTCAACTTTCAACCCTGTCACATCCCCTCTGCTTATAACTCCATCATCCTTGTCCTGCAAACGGCTCACAGAACTTAGCCAAAAAATATTAGATAATTAATAATAATAATGATATATGCTACTATACAATATTATGCATTCTGAATATCTTAGGAGTGTTACAGCATCAGTGCTTTTTTTCCTTATCGTCTACTTACTTAATAATAATCGTCATCATCATAATTGTAGACATACAATAATAATCCTCCCTTATTACCATACAGTTTCAGTTTGTGTCTATACTATACAGAACAGGCATACCTTACGCTACCTTTTTACCTAACCTATAAAGATATAATACACAGCTATAAGTATATACTATTATATAGACCCCAAGTATTCTATTTATATTTTTAGTCTCTAATAATCCTTGAGATTCAATTAAAAATATACACCCAACAAAAAAAAAGTTTTTTCTACATTACATATTACCTATGTAGTGTCACGGGAGTCAGTATTTAAGAACATCAACTGAAATAAAAAGGTATGTTTTTTTGGTTGGATGTGATAACTGTGTCCTTATCGGTAAATTTCCCTACTACATGATAATAATAATATTATTTATAACTTTCTATATCAATATACATACAATTATATAGAGCACACACACACATTCCAAAGCATACACACCCAAGTAACGTCATCTCAATTCCATCATCTGAAAGTCTCAAGCGGGCTACCATCAACTACCAACTTCCGACGAACACAATAAAAATTCAGAGTTCAATTTCATAGGAGAAACACAATGACATCTGCGGTCATGGTCATAAAATAAAATAAAACAATGCAATAAAATATACAGGGAAACAAATTCCACATGTTTTACCTCCAACAACAAAATTGTTCATGTTATTTAGATCGAAATCGAAATAAAAATGGTAATTCTACCCCCTCTGTATGCTCGTCAATATGTACGTGCTGGAACTGGGACGTGGCTGTACAATTTTGCCGCTGAGGCAGCCTCATCCCTATATAACTCCCCTCAAAATTGGTTTTAAAAAATTAGGGCAATTTATGCATTATAAAAAATCGACAACTTCCCCCACAAACTTGAAATTTCACAAAATTAAATAGGACAGTTTCGCTCTGAACAACCCCCCACCCTCTGGGAGAACGTCCACTGCAAGGCAAAAAGAGCCCTTCAATTTCAACGGTTTTCTATTCCACAAATTCTGAAGTTGTTCCTCTTTAAATGAAGCCACACTCGCATAACTCGCACAGATAAATACTGGAGCCCATTTGATACACCCTGGTATAGAAATCGCTTCCAGTTCCAGCAGCACAGCTATGTAAAAGCTGGATGTTATTACATGACCAATGTCCTAAATTTGTCAACTAAGGAATAATTCAAGACTATCAAATCATTCTGTTTTAATTGAGCTCAAACCGTACGGAATAAGACTCGTTAGTTGATGTCGCTGACTGAGTTGTTTTGGTTTAGATGAACGTAGATAAAGTCTAAGTCATTTCATCAGCTCGGCTTCAGCCATACATTTTCACGAGCTTCTCCCCCTGCTTAACAACTTATAGACTCAGAGTACGCGAAGATAGCTAGGAGCTTCGGATCCCTTCCCATGTACTAAAGCCCCAAGTCAATTCTTGTGACTTTCAAAAAAAATACTATAATATGTTTCGATACCCTAATCCAGGGAGGATGGAGCCGCTCTCTAATAAAACTGAACGTATGATCCGAATACTGAAAATCCAAATAATGTCTCTGAAAAAAGGGCCCTACGACAGATACGACAGAGACAGTGGTGGTGGTGGTTGGTAGTCAGATCGGATTTAAAGCTGAGAGACTCAACTTTGAAAGAAGAAAAAAAACAGTTTTTTTTTCATTCACTGTCAAATATTTTCATTTCGGTGCCGGGACCAGTACCAGTACCGGTCCCGGCTCCCGTTCCGCTCCGCCTACACGCAACAAACTCAATGGAAATACAGTTGACAGTATCTCCTGAGTTTATTTAATTATACGCTTTGGGAAGTATCCAGCGTGTGTGTAGGGCCGTCTCCCTTTACGAAGACGATTATCAAAGTCACATGGTCTTTTTTTGTATTTAAAGATGATAACTGTGGATGCACTTGTGGTAATAGTAGTAATAATAATACTAATACAGATCCAAGTACGGGGAAGGGGGGCTGATCTTGAGTTGTAAAACTAGAAAACGCTCAAGAAATTTCAGAAAAAAAAAGCGTAGAAACATACAGTGAAAAAGTAAAACCACATGGAGAAAAAAACGTATTATGTTGACGACAATGTACCCAAGTAAGTATATTTTTGTCAAGCTGAATTTCTATCTATTGAATTGTTCGAGACGGAGATGGTGAGAGATCCTTTTGACTCCTCGAACATTAGGATGAAAGATGTAAGATTCTACGAGATGTGTAACAAGAAACTAACTCAACATCCAAGAAGAAGATGACAATGTGTAGTGACAACAACACTGAAACACTGAAACTGCCTACATCATTTTACGCTCATTATAACATCCCAATGGAATAGATTTTTCTTCTGTTTTAGAGCTCAATGATTTCCGAGTGAGTGTCTCTTGTCCTTCCCCTACCGCGTCACAGTCAAAATGAGTGGAGAGCCAAAAGACTCAAAACTCAAGTCTGCGTTAGTCGTCGTCATCTTCAAGAAATACCACGTCTCCTGGAGTACACAATGGAACTGCAGTACAGTTTATTAGGAGCAAGAACACCTCAGAAAACACGTGAAGGAGAAAGAAGCACGACGACGACGGACTCACTGACTGACTGACTGCACGACGGAGAGCTGGAGCTGGGCTTGAGGAGCCAAGAACCCAAACGAGAACATGCAAATCTGTCTGCCCCTTTAAAAATAGACGCAACCAATCCACCCAAACAACAGCAGTTGAAGATATCTACACACACACAAATATTATATTACTACAGACTACAGTTCATCTCCATCTTCATAACTTGTACTTGTTTTTTTAATTAACTTCTGAAGGATAACATCTTAATGTCAGACACAAACTCCATCCAAACCCTGCCTTCCTATGCAACAGACACACGATCATCGAACATGTAATGAACTCAATGGAGGAACAACAGAGACAAAAAAATTAAAATTAAATAAAACTCCTCTCGTCTTCTTTCTTCCTTTTTGTTTGACACACAGACTTAAAAAATAAGGAACCAAAACCAAACAACTACACAACTGGATTCAGAGCACCCCAGGAACGTGCACAACATTTTAAACTTGTCTATCATCATCATCGACATCGATAAATAAATGGCCATATAACATTTCCCTCCTCGCGCCCCTATAATAATAGTATGTATGTGGAGTAGACACGGATCTCGCAAAAAGAACATGTTATATTTGCGTACACAAACGCCTTCTTCTCCTTCTCCTCCTCACTACGCAACGTTCCAAGCTGATATAATAAAATATAGAGCAGAGTCAATGGTACATAGTGCTATTCACTTTTTTGTGTGTGCCGCTCTTGATCTCGAACTCGAATAAAATGATAAACGGTATATTTCTGCAGTTGTAAATTAATGGGGAGGAAAAACATGTAAACACCTTGTCCAGCTTTACAATAACAACAACTATACTAAAGTGCACGGAGCACACTCTCCGTCCGTCTGTGTTGTAAAGTCACATAAAATAGCGAAAACTGAACGAAAAAAATAAAATAAAAATAAAATAAAAGTCTCCTTAGAGGACTCATAATAAAAACTACCGAGACATAAATTCAAATCATGGGTAAACTTTTCCCCTCTCTCTCTGTATAAATTACACAGAGGGGAGACCCGGAAAACATAACTTATTTTTAACACTTTTAAGGTATTTCCTTTTCTTATGTAGTGAGATAGTAAAAATTTGAATCAACTGTCGTTTATTTTTCATGCAATTATTATTATTATTGTTCTTATAGAAATTAAAAATTCATTTTGTGGAACCTCTCGTCATCTTCAAACCATTTTCTATATAAACCAATTGTACCACATTCTCATAATTGTAACTCTATCTCCTTCTAATATAATTAAAACTCCTTACAAACTACAAAAATTTGAAGGTACTATTTAATTATTATTATGTGTGTATATTATGCAAATCCATTCGCATCCAATTCACGCACGCTGTCTCCCTTCTTAAAACAAACTTTCAAACTTCCTTTTTTCTTAATAGGTGTGTGTGTACGTAGTAGTATTATACCTTAAAATAATCTAAAAACTCTTAATTTTAACTTAACCTATATACGTCAGGAGATACCCATGCTATATAATTAAACCTTAATCTTAAATATAACAGTAAATATATATATATATTGTAATACTTAACCATTTAAACACACATCATTTATATATAAATGACTTAACTATATATTTTATATCATACTCATAATAATAATAATTAATATTACATAAATCCTGTATAGTAGAATACTGAGATTCACGTCCTTAAACATTTTTGACTGCGTTCAGGTTTTCCTTTTTTTAACAATAAAGAAAAAGTCCACCTAATATTCGTAATTGATTTTAGTTTTTTTTTCTTTCTTTCTTTCTTTCTTATGTTTTGTTTTAAAAAGTCTTCTTCATTCTCAATCACAGCTGCACGAAGAAAAAAAAAGTTCAGCCGTGAAGATAATAGCAGCACTTGTTTTGTTATATATTTTTTTTTGTAATGTGTTCTGTTTCTCTGAGAAAAAAAAGAGAAGAAGAGAGAAAAACAAAATCCGACGACGACTTGCACCACAGTCAATACATTATATAGTACAGTACAGTCGTGTTATTTTTTTTGAACTGTGTTGTTTTTTAGCCGTGTGTGTAGTAGTAGAAGTAGTAGTAGTAGATGAGAGGAGTACGATTAAGTAGGTAGTAGGATATAATTTTTTTTGGGAGAAGACATCGGAGATGGTGGTGTGTCGGTGTTTTGCGTCGTCTGTGTAAAAAGAAACACATTTTACACGTACGCATTATAGACACCTGACCAATCTATATTCTGGAGGCTTGACACATCCACCGAAGCAGGAAGAGTGTACGTCCCGTAAGCTGGGTTGTTTGAAAGACTGGGAATCGCATTTTGGTTCGCTGCATTCTGAAAATTTGTAAGAAGAGTAAAAAACAAAAAATAAAACCATGAAATATTTCCTAAACTCTCTGGACCATCTCTTTCTCTGTCTACCACACACACACAAACGCAGAGACAGAGTCGCTATTTCTGTGAGAGATGATCGTGAGTTCCTTGACTATTATACACGTCTTTTCTCCAGCCTCTCCGCACAAAATACCACCCTCCATAATATATAACGACGTAGAGGACCGACGATGTTTGAAGCCGTAGTAGCAATAAGTAGTTATATTATAGTAGGGCAGACGACAGTTTTTTAATGTAACCAAAATATCGCCCCCAAAAAAACATGTCTACGTATGCATAATATTATGTGCGTATATGTATACAAAAAAAGCTGGAGTACTTATGTACATATTACGTAAGTCTAGAGTTACTGTGAGTTAAAATAAAGAAAGAACAGGACTTACCAAGCTTGGCATGGGATAAGGCGTATACCTATAGCTTCCGAGTGAGGGATAATTCAGACCAGCACCAAGAAGTTTCGAGTAGTTGGCAGCTGCGGCGGCTGCAACTGCTGGGGCCATCGCGACACCCCCCAATGTGGCTGAAATATTGGGACCAACGCCTAATCAACACATTTACATAATAAAAATTGTTACAATCTCATCCTTCTGTCCCGAGTATTACGAGTATAAGAGCTACGAGAGATCAACAGATAGAGAGAAAAAATAAAATAAAATTTTCAAAAATAATACGATTATAATAATCATATAAAAAAGAAATTACAAAAACAAAAATCCTAAATAAGAATATTAAATGAGTGTATAAAAAACATAATAAAATACAAAAATAAAACGAGAACAAGAACAACATCAAACAAGAATATAATGAAGCGAATATAAAAATAATATGTACAAAATACATAAATGGAAGCAAAAATAAAATCTCAATGAAAATTCTGTACTACCCAAACTATGAACATATTCACAAAAAAAGATAGATGATGCAAAAAAATACGACTTTAAGCTAAGAGCAATGATTGCAATTATACAAGATATATATTTTTTTTGTTTTTTTTTTGTTTGGAAAAATGAAATTTCTTAGAAAAAGGATGAGAGGACCTCGTTGGGAACAAGCGACAGAAGAAATTAAAGGATTCTGCAATGACTTTTCATAAATTTTAGCACGCTTGAATGACAAATGATGGGAACCTTGGGCTGCCAGTGAGGAAGCTGCCGAGAGAGGAAGAACCATTCTTTTGGCCAACAAATTTAAACTGGCTACCGTTTCTTTCGGCTGAGCTTTCTTGCACTCCACCTGAGCATAGGAACGAACAAGGAACATATAAACAACATGTTTACCAACCAACCAATCAATCAATCTTGAATCTCTCAACATCTTCCATTAGCCATAACAGAATTTTAACCACTAAACCATCAAAAAACATGGCTCCCTCCTACTTCAACTACTCTCCCTTCATATCCATTTTTTATCTTATAATAAAATTCCTCATAATTTATAACATGATTCTATACATGATAATCAACTACACAACACCCCCTGCAATATGATATTCAATCTGACGATGAGAATGCACGTAATGTACAAACACAAAAACTGAACATACCTTCTTTCCCTTGATCGTGTGGAAATGAATCTCACAGATTCGGTCAACAACATCCTCACTATCGAATGTCACGAAACCAAAGCCGCGGTGACGTTTCGTTTGTTGGTCCATCAACATTACCGCTTCCTCTACCTGCAAAACACATTGTCACACATCCGTCCCCACATTAGTCAAATATAATTATACATATACTTATAAAGCTTCATCTAAATTACAGACTAAAAATAACATTGCATATTGCACCCACACATAACATTCAAGAGCTGGTGGTGGCTCAATTCCATTACTATCCGACATCCACCCACCCACCCACCCACTGTACATACGGGGAGGCGGGGGGGTAGGATAGGACGTATGTTTTACGTAGGACTCTCCCACCTGTGCCCTACCGTGTTATGTGATATCATTAGAATTAATGGCAAAAAAATTTTTTTTAGCTTACTTTTCCAAACTGTGAGAAGTATTGTTTGACTTCTTCCACCGAGGTTTCTTGGCTCACGCCACCCACAAAAACTTTCTTCGTCTTGTTTGATCTATAATTTCCCACATACACACATACACATAAGAAAATAGAATTTTAAAAACAGAGAAAAATGCACCTGTCCGTCCTCTCTCAAAAAAAAAGAAGCAAATTCAACAAAAAAAATAGCCATCGCTAGAACTCTATACGTGTCACTGGCACTGGTCAGCTTCCAATATAGTACAATTACCTATATATTATACATTCGTCCATGCATACACAATGACTCGGATGCTTTACTATACAATGCTTCGGACTCGTGAGTGTATATTATGCATGTGGTGGTTTTTATGACGCAGTATTTTTTATTTACGCCGCACTGACTAAACTGACTCCTTGTATAAAAGCTTGTACCATAATAGTTCTTGTAATTTTCCAATAAAACTCGCCAATCTCCGCCGTCGTACACTACCATCGCAAAGGACGGTATAGCATATGATAGAAACTTACTAATAGTAGTAAAGTGTATTTTAGCTTCAAAATCCCCACAATGCATTTTTTATATGCCGTGTGGTGAAACGTTTCAGAGAGCTCTGTACGGATATTACAAGTCTATTAATTGTGCACAACATATTATACTACCTAAAGTACAGGGTGGGCCACTTGTTTTTGTGGTTTTGATTGGCCATAAAATCTAAAATCTTGAACCTACTCAAATAAAAAAACCAAAATAAAGAGAACTGTCAAGTTGCGTACCCTAGCTTTTGAAATCGATTAAAAATAAGTGATAAATTGAGACAACAAATGAAAACTTAGTTTAAAAAATGTTTTCTGCTCAGAATAATTAGGCATTTTCGGAATAACAAAATGTTTATAAGCTTTTAAATTATTTAAACTTCAAAATGTCAAGCGTGTTTTTTCATGATGTTTCAAACTTTAAAAAGAAAAAATTACAACAATTGGAAGCCAAAAACAGTTTTTGTTCTATTTTCTTACAGTACTGTTTGTCTCCTCGATGTTTAAATGATCATCGACAAAAATAGTGACATTTGTAGCTTTTACAACTTCTGTTTTGTTTTTCAAATTATATTTCATGAAAAAACTGACCGTCACAATCTTCGAAGATTAAGCCCCATTATTCTAGACAAAAAACTGTTTTAAAAGTTTAAAAATCAAATTTTCATTAGTTATCTCAATTTATCACTTGTTCTCAATAGGTTTCAATAGTTTAGATAAGAAACAAATTTTCTCCCACGAATTCTCTTTATTGTAGTATATTTAATTATAGGTTCAAGTTTTTGGATTTTATAACGAATCAGAACGAGATAGAAGCAAGTGGCCCACCCTGTATGTACCCTACCTGCACCCACCTTCATAGACGAAAGAAGCTACATTATCTGCCTGTAATTAATGATTTGTATGTTTTGTTGGTGGTGCGTTAATATTAATGGTAATAAATCCATCCTGTAGAAACCTAAAATGATGTCTAAAGTCTACAATAGTGTTTTATAGTGTTTTTGGCTTGGTCAAACCTTCCCCTATTCAATACACGACTCGACGACCATCATCATCATCATCTCCTGCTGCTCATGATCATGTGAAAGAAAATAATGTGAATAAATTCTAATGAAAAGAGCTGAGACCAAAACTAAATGGTTAAAGAAAAAAAAAGAGTAGTGTGATATGCATCAAAAATTACAGAAAAATATATATACTAGTCGACAACCAACAAGAAACAACAACACGGAAACATTAAATAAAATTTAAGTCCACGTATGCCCCCAGGATAATAATAATTCCAACAAACTTCTAAGTGATCCATACACAAAAATATATTTAAATATATATAAAAATAACACACACAAAATTAAATTAATTCAACTTAATGGTTTCAAGCGGAAAAAGCATTTAGTATGTATAAATACACTCCAAAAATATTTATGTCTAATATTATTTTCAACATATAATAAAATGTGTTATTGTACTCAATATTAGATCAGAAGCGACTGTTAGTAAATGTATAGTTTTATTTGTTCAGTCCGTCCTTTAAAATATTTTATTATTATTGTAAATGTTTAATAAATACCGCAAGCGAACATATCATCCTCACACACTCACACACACACACACACACACACACACACCTCACCTCTTGTAAAAATTACAATCGCACCAAAATAAAACAAAAACAAAAACTAAACCAGTGTCTATACGTCGAGAGTCTAGAGTGGTACCTATTTTCTTGTTTTTTAAATCGTTTTTTTTTTGTTTTGCTTTTAAATTTTCAACACAAAAATCATATGAAAGAAGCTGACGACAATGGGGGGAAAAACTTACCCAGATTTAGATCTAGGTGTTGCATGCTTCGGGTCTATTCTTTTCCCATCCAACGTGTGCATGGGCACTGCCAAGACACGAGGAACTGTGCCCGGGTCACTGAATGTGATGAATCCGAAGCCACGGCTCCGCTAAATAAACAAATGGGTGTAAATCACGATAATAAGAAGTAATTGTTTATCCTACATATATACTTAAAAGCCCGCATCTCCAACTTAAATACTCTACAACTCTATGATTAAGCACTTTCACTCACTCACTCCAAAACCCAAGGTCATAAATATAATAGTGTAGTAATACCCTCTCCCATCTTTCCCCACACACACATTTTTTGTTTATCTTCCCTTATCCCTTCAATAATAATAAACATCCACTACTATCCACCACACTTCATTACCCAGTCAAACAAAAGCATTACAATTAATTTCTCTATGTCTCTCTCTCTCTCTCTCTGCTCCACAGTTGTAATCACAAACTCCGCTTTATCTTTAAAAAACATATTCTCATCTACGAAAGGACATTAATAATCCCATCTTACTTCCATAAATCTACCGCATTTTTTAAATTAGGTACATGTACTTATTACAATCTAGTGGAATGTGTAGGGAAGAAGTATTTTGATTACATTTACATTTCTAAGTGTTTAATATACGAGAGCTGATTTTTCAAAGTAGGTACCTACCTAAAAAAAATACCAATACACTGGCTCATAAGATAGTAGAGGACAGACAGAGATGTCTCCTTTCTCTCAAGCCAGCCCTCTGTGTAATATATAGGTTTAAAAATAAATCAAACGTTAATAATTCTCTCTTATAATATATTTGTTTTGTTCCAAGCCTTTCTTCTTCTTTTGCTCATCGTGAGTCTGTCGTGCTCGAATTCCAACGAATTTTACTTAAATCTCTGACAGGGGGTAACATGAGTATGAGAGACGCGACGACAGGAAGAAGCTATCTCAAAGTATCTGTGCGAGGGAGAGAGAGCGAGACGCCATACGGTTTTTGACTAACGGAATTTCGAAGATGCCGGTGTGTGGTGGGTACGTATTTAAATTAATCATCCGTAGTAAGTATACTTTATGGAACGAATTGATTTGTTTTTTTTTGTATTTAAACCTACACAATGATATGTCCTACACATATACGCACTCATTCTTAATTGGCAGACAAAAAAACAGTAGTGTACAACAGTCGGTTTTGGTTTTTGCCTAAAAAAGTAAAATACAACTACTCGTCTCTACAACAGAGTTCCTCTCATTATGACCGTTCCCGTCCCTTTTACAGCCAAAATATATGGGACTATACTATAAAGCTCAAGCAATCTCACTTCATTTTAAAGCGAATTTTAGTCGTGGATCCAACAAGAAAATAAAATTCAAATTTTGCTAGCAAACAACAATTTTATCACCATAAATAAATAAAATAAAAAAGACTAAAGGCTGTCTCGGTTATCGGTGTTAAGCCTAAATAGCAAAATAACTCGTCTGAATCTTTTTCGGAAGCATTCGTTGATTTGTTTTATTCATACAAAAGAATTTAAGGATATTACGTAAGAATTTAAAGCACCGAAAAAAAATTCAATATTTTCTTTTTAGATCCACAACCCCAAGTAAATTAACTTTAAAAGAAGCTGATATTAGGTAGGTACTTCAGTTTGTAGCCTCATTCATTCTGGCTGTAAAAGGGGAGAAATATCATGAGACACCCTGTACACAAGTAAATCTCTTGCCCAGTTCTAAATAGGGTAAAAGCTTTACCGAGTGTGTTCTATAGTACACGAACGTATAAAGGGCTAAAAGAGTAAGTAGTAAGTTTTGTTTTTGTAAGCAATTCGTCGCTTCTGCCTACACTTTACTAAATTACTTACACAAGGTCTAAAAAAACTAAAAGGTATCAAATAGTTGATTATTACTCAACGTCATTATACAGAGGTAGGTAGCTACATAATATGTGACTGAACAGAGCCATGCACTATATAATTTTGTACGGATAATGTACCATATAATAATATTATGGCTAGTGAACACAATATAAAATGGTAAATGTCACTTGATTAGAGAATTCTATGCTAAGCATAATAACTGTATTACACTATTAATTTACTATATTACAATGTATATATATACCTATATATTAGGATTTTACATTATTACTGGGACCGGGATAATGGAATAAGCATAATAATAATATTATCATATATAAATTACATTATATATTACATATACCTACAACATATGGACTACTACTCAAAGCGAGTAGGTGACTTTATCAAAATGTAAAAAATAAAAAGCAAGATTGAAGTTGAAGAGGGAAAATTTATAAAATGTGCTATTACAGAGAGAAAGTAAAGTGTAGAGGTCAGTGGAGAAAGCATTTGAATTCTTTGATTTGAAATATTTCCCGCCTTATATATATATATGATATTATATCTCTCTTCATAATATATGACTCCATGAATAATGAACTCAATGAACAACGCACAGTGATGAAAATGCAGTCAAGTCAGAAAAGAAGACAGAATTATAAAAACAATGTAAATATATAATTATACCTATATTATATTTAGAGAGAGAGAGAATGAAGAATTATCTAATGATAAGATGTAGATAGAAAGGTTGACCAAAGGTGAGTATATGGAGTATGTAAATATATGTATGAAGAGCTGTAGTTTTACCTGTGTGATGGGGTCTTTCATGACTAGGACGTCGGTGACAGCTCCAAACTGTGAGAAGTAGTCACGAAGTTTTTCAGGTGTAGTTTGCCAGCTGAGGCCGCCGACAAAGAGTTTATTCTCGTAGCCAGACACGCTGCCGTTAGATCCTGAGCCAGCTCCCACACTTGGAGACGATCTGGCCGAGTTGCTCTCCTCTCCAGTTCCGTTCACCGTATTGATGCCGTTCTCGAGGGGCGCTGGTGCCATGATTCCGCCGTTCACAGTCGTTGCTTCCATCCTATACTCTCTCGTCCTCTAGTCTCGTCCAAAACCTGGGATCAACACACACAAAAACGTCCCGCTTCATCATCAATCCACACACTATACACACTCACTCACTCCTCCGAGACTCACTAGTCAGAGGCAAAGCTAAAAACCAACCAGCCCAATATTTCCAGAGAGAGCCAAACACTTCGATCCAACAATCCGGATTCTTTGAACCAAAAAAAAATAAAATAAACCCCCCCGCACTTCCATTTTCCCCCACCCAATTATCAACTCCGCTCAGTCCACTCTCACTCTATACTCATGTTCAGAGTTGAGACAAACAGACAGAAGGAACCACTTCTCCCAAGTCAATACTCTTCCCCCGACGACGACGACAAGGAAAATACCCGGCAATGGCAACACACCATACCACCACCCATAACCCATTCAGTTCAAAATCAATCTTATGAATGCAAATTCACACTTGCCATACACCACAAATCTATACTATTACCGTCTTAAAACATATCCACGAGTACCCAGCACCCGCAGATACACACACACACACCCAGTAGTGCAACGACTCCACATCTCAAGATGCTCCATTCCGTCAAGCTTCATATATAGACACATACATATTCGTGGCCGCGTCTGCTTAGCACACATGAAAAAAGCTTCTTTAAAAAGCCACGAGATTTCCTTCTTCAACTCTCCGACTGTCTACTCTGAGGTCTACACTGACTAGTTAGTAGTAAACATGTGGAAATGGGTGTATGATGATCTATGTATGTCTTTAGTGGTTATAGACACGCTACACACACGACTACATCCATTCATGATCCCTAATAGGTACTATATGTATTCCCTTTAACTTTTCATCCTTCATCACAGACGCATGGGGAACCTACCTTCTACTTGACACTACCGAATGAAGAGAAACTACCAAGCACGTATACTACACATATGTGTGACATCTGCTCGTATAGTACTTCCTTTGCAAACTTGATTGTTTTGTCACAATCGCGCGAAATTTCAAGAATCTCGAATGTTTTTAAAAAATTTTATTTTTGCGATTGAAGTGATGAGTATTTTTGGAAATATCTAAATACATTATGTATCGTTCAAACAGTTTAAATAGAAAATAGAAATAGCTTCAACTATTTTTTCAAAATCGGCGCAAGGTTTTAGAAATTACAGCTTGGCAAAGTAATTATGAAAGTTTGAACGATAATATCCATCATGATTACTTTGCCATGCTATAATTTACACTAAATTTTGAGAATTTATGGAAAAGAGTTTCAAACTTTTGATGTTTTAATGCTAAAAACAGATTCGCATTTTTTTTTCGAATTTTAAAAACCCCTGAAATAATATTTTAGACAATCACTTGGACATGTTGTATTTCGAATTTTGAGAAAATCCGATAAAAGTTGTGGGAGCTAGAGCGCGCTAAAATCTAGAAACTTGTCCTTTTGCAATTGCGCGCGCGATTGTGACCGAACAACTAAGTTCAATTGAACTACAATATACTTTCTTCATATAATTAATATAATAATTCTTATAATAGTACGCCCCGCGTACTATTCGAACTCAAGCTACTGAACCCCGCGTACCATTAGAGACCCGCGTACTATTTAAACTCGAAAACATTAGGTCTTCTTAAAATCAGGAAAATTAAGAGATAACGCCAAAATATTATATTTAATACCGAACAAAATTGTTTACAAGTGGGTAAATATATGCCGATGACACAAGATATAAAGCAAAATAATTGGCAATGATCGCCCTATACCCTATGGGACTTCATACCCCCGCGTAATATTGGAGACCCGCGTAATATAAGAAGATACTCGGTACTATACGAGCAGAAGTCATACGAATGGGTAGCATCCATTCTTGGTAGTTTCGCTTCATTCAGATTCAAGTAAAGGTAGGAGGTTCCCCTGCGAATTCTGAGCCATCGTCAAGCATCCATTTAGAAAACTAAAGTCCACAGTAAGGCATTACCTACTACTACTGCTACAACATTAGTATTGCAGTCCGCAATTATGCGCCAAGAGACAGTTGAGAAAAGATTCGTACTCGTATAATAATATGTCGTCTGTGGAGGTAAATATAAGACTTGAAAACCCACCACCACGCCACAGAACCAAAACTTCTTATTTTATTCATAACTGTTTCTAACGATAAGTAAGCTCTATTGAATTTCCAAATTACCCTAAGTTTTTTTTCTCCCATTATTATTCAAAGTTCGCCTTGGCCAAAACTAGAGAGGTAGGTGGGTACATACAAAAACAACCTCTGAGACATGAGAAAACTCTTTTCCTTTAATTTAACATTACATTCAGCGAGTCAGTCAGCCATCCATCTATCCATCCAAATCCGCAAAGAGTCAAACACCCATTTAACTATATGTATGTAGTAATCCATCTATACATAACAACTCAACGACTACCACAAAGTAAAACTAAGTTAAAAAAAACTACCGACATAACAATCTCAACGACAAAGGCTTCAATTCCAAATTCAAAAAAAAAGAGAAAAAAAAATCACGTTTATTCCATTTCCGTCAGAAGAATTGGAAATAAAAGAGGAATAATAATAATAATGTGTCGTAGAGGTATTTTCTCTTGAATGAAATAAGACGGGATTTCTACCTGAATTGTGTCTCCAAGCAATACTTTGTACTTCCCTGCCGCCCTGGGTCTGCGTCTCAATGGTTTTGGCAGAGGGCTTATGTAAATCCTCATAATACAAATCCGACCGCCAAAATAATAGGGTCACATTTTTTCCGTACTTAGCTAAGGTATGGGAGGAAGGGGGGAGGGAAGGGGCTCTATAGGTCTCCTTCGTAGAGATATTCCACAATGATAATAACAACTCTTTCAATTTCCCACATTCTGACTTGTCTTGGGTCTCCAAAGAAAGCCAGAGTCGACGACACTGACGGAAAAGTCTTTATGGAATCAGGAAGGGAGAGACAGAGATTAGCTAATCGTGGCTGTGATTATGATTGAAATCCCAATATATCTTCAGTTAATAAGGATTAAACTATTCCGCCGCAAAAAGAGACATTCCTTAACTTCAACTCCCCCCACAAACTATGTTATTATTATTAGTATTATTAGCCCAAAAATAGCGAAGCTCTTTCCTCCATTCAGAGTCACATCAACTGGAGTGATAAAAGAATTCTTATGTCATCAAATGGGACACTGAGAGAGGAATTATTATACAGGGAGAAAAAGAACGTCTGGGGATTTCCACGTACAGAGACAGAGACAGAGAGACAGAGAGAGACTCAAGAGCCTAAAAATACAAAAGTAAGGACACAGAAGAATCTCACCGTTAGTCACAAGATTGATAGTTATTGAAAAGTTTACGGACAGGGAAACTACTGGACTTTGGCCTTTCACTGCCTCATATATGAGGAAACACACACACATACACAAACACGGGGAGACAACGTCACCAAGAACCTATTATCCCACCAAACCAAAGAACAAACTAACCACTTTTTTTCACTGCTCCTCCGTCGCCGTCCTCTTTTCTCTACTTTATTATATTTGCTTTTCTCCGTCACAAAACTATGCACTGCCTAAAAAATAAAATTCCCTTTTAAAATAAATATGTATCCACTCGAGAAAAAAAAACCAGAGTCTCGACAGTGACTCGGTAAAATATTGAACAATGGAGAATATAATAGAACAAATGACTTGATTTGAACTGTGGACTATTTATGTGTGTTGATGATATGATACAGATAATGAGATTGATTCTTCTGGCACGAGGACCTGTACACGAAATGACGAAAGATAGGGTTCTGTCTCCCAGTAGAGAGGCATTAGGAGTTAGTGGTGGTTGGGAGGGAGAGAAGTAGAGTTCACCTGGAAAGATTTTTGGAATCCGGGCAAGTGCTTCCATGGATGGATGAGACTAACTAACAACTCTCTCTCTCTCTCTCCCTCTCAACATAAGCTACTTTTGCACTCCTATGGATTCCTACTCCTTTGTCTTCACTTTTCCATCAAACCATCAACCATCCATCCATCCATCCAATCCAGCCACCATCAACCATTAATGAAACACACACACAACCACTTTCATTCCCTGTCCACATGCAAACTAACCACCACTTTTTCAAAAAAAAAAAAGCAAGAAAAAAAAAGAGAGAAGAGGAAAACCCGATGAGAGAGATAGAGAGAAGCCCGTGACCAGAACCAAGAACCAAGACCAGGTTCGTTTTTATTTTCCACTGTATCTATACTATACATTTTGGTATATATTATTTTTATTCACATTATTCCACGTGAGTCTTATTATTCGGAGAGAGGGGCATTACTCGTGTCGTTACTGGCACAAGTAGTAGCTTATATATAAAGGCCATTTGCAATTTGGAAATACTACGTCTTCACCAAAGTCCATCTCCCTCTCATGTCTGTCCATACAAAGTTGGTATTCTACTCAGCTTATACATATTGGTCCATATATGTACCTTACATTACATTAGAAAACCGAAACAGAATACCGAACCATAACCATGGCTCCCTTTATGTACTCACACACACACACTCACAGACTCCACTGCCACTACTAGTAAAAAAAGTAAAAACCAGGTCGTACTCGTACCTGTAATAGACACTCTGAGCGAAGGGAGAACTAGAGATACCTATTAAAAAGGATGAACAAGTACATGGGAGCATATAGCATTTAATGAGAAACAATGCATAACTAATGTAATTTCCACATTATATAATAATATATATAGGATGTATTCTGCGGTGTCTTGGCTTGGCTCACAAAATTACTTGAATTACTTCATACTATTCATAACCCTTTCTCACCCTTCTTCAACATACATCCTATACATGTACTGTACTCCACACTACAATTTCAGTAGTTATTAATTATATAATCGCCTCGTAGTTCCCATTTAGTTCAGAATTTCTGACTCATAATATCTGTAGATAGAAACAAAAGATACTTACAAGGCGGAGGAGGAGGAGGGTCAAAATATACAAGTGAAAAAAAAACATTTCAAAAATCTAGGCAAAAAGATTGTGTGTACATTGCCATGCTTATCGTCATCGTTAGTTAGCTACATGTTCACCCATGATCCTATTTTAGAGAGTAACAAAAAGAGGAGCGTACTGGACGTGTAAGCCGTAGTAGTAATAGTATAAATATACGTGTAGAAAGTACAAGCACAAGTTTTTCCCCGTAAAAAAAAACTACAAGAGAAAATAACAGAATTCCCGTCGTCGTTCCGACTTTTGGTTCCAGACCCAGACGTGGTGGGTCGGAAAGGGAAAGGTGTAGTTAAATCCACGTACAGGGTTAACACAGGAGCAATATTAGCCATATTTCCATTAACTCCACGCTGTCTGCTCTGCACATCAAGACGAGAGGACGAGGACGGTGAGACGGTGGAAATGTATTATTTCTATATTATTTCTATCCATTCAGAAGCCAAATCAAGTCCATTTCAATTCTGCCAGCATAAGTCTGACCAGTCTCCTTCTCTACTCACGGACTTCCCTATGTATATGCTCCATACTCCATCGAATATCAGAATATATCTCTCATGAAAATACAACTCTGGGTCCACTATATATATATTATATACTACTAAACTCTCCTTTTCTCTTTTTCATTTACTTCCCCATGTATATGCATACAACTATTTTATCTACTTTATTTTATCCTTCCATAGGATTTTCACCTACATAGCTCCACCTTCCCGTCTCAATTCTACTCAAGACTCCGTGTCCTGGTCCTAGTCCTGGCTCAGGAAAGAAACGGAGGAGGCAGAAAATCCGAAAACAGGAAAACTCGAGAAGCTCTACAAACACACAGGCAGAGAGAGAGAGACAGAGTCTCCCTTCTTCTAAGCAACCAGCATATAGAATTATAGAACCAGCATCAGAAGGAACAGAAACCCTCACACAAATGTACAAAAAAAAAATATGCAGAGCTGAAGGAGAGTTCCAATGGACGGAAAAGACTTTTTGAAACGCTGAAATAAACTCCTGACTCCGTCCGGCTCCCACTCTCTCTCTCTCCATTCTACATATAATATTGTCAAGTCATATACATAAAATATGAAGGGAGCAGACAGAGTTTTTTCTCCTTTTCTTTCAAGACTTGTACATTATGCTCTCTCAACACTAACGCTCGAGTTTGGAAAGACATTAGACATTTAGATACACTCCGACTCACTACCAATGAAGGACGAACGAGAGAAGAAATCTGAAGAGACGGAGGAGCCAAACTTATACTTTTAAAAGAAGAACGAGAACATCTCAAGACTACGAACCTTTGAAAAAAATACGGATGAATGAATGAATGAATATTAGAGTAAAAAAAAATAGGGAAAAAAATCCATATCTAGGTAGGAGAAGTACACGGATAATTATATATAGATTTCCATTTTTGTAGTTTTATTCCTTTTAATTTTTTCTCCCCTTCTTTGAGTTTCCCTCCATATTTCCCTTTCGTTATTATGAGACTCGTCTCGGGAAGGACAATGATGGAAAACTCTCGTCTAATGACAGAAAAGAGGAAGGGGAAGAAATGAAGAAGCCCCTCCAACAAAAAAAAAATAAAATAAAAATCCAAGAAGAGAAAAACCAAAGTTCCAAAAATTCATTTCTCAAAAGTTGCGAGAGAACAAAAGTAATGAAATGGAGGGCCATATATTATTCTGTGCTTCTCATTTCCATCTCTCCATCCAAGAAGATCTTAATTGATATGAACATAAAATGTGTGTCCTCTTCTTCTTCTTCGTCGTCGTCGTTCTCGTCGTCTCCTCCTTATTATTTTATGCCTTGTCCAAAAACTCGAAATCGAAAGCGTCAAATGATTATCTCTCACGGCAATTACCCCTGATCGTGTATCTTCTCATGGAATGTACACGCACGCTTAGCGCATGGAATGGAGCTATATGACATTCACAGAAATCATAACGCTCAAATCTACATTCAATAATGAAGGCGAGCCTATACCTACTACCTCCTAGGAGGACTCCTATATGCTGCATGGACTGCACCTCAAATCCTTTTGATGATGACGACAGACGGAGGAGGGTGAGAGTATGGGAAGAGTCAACAGTCTCAGTGCAGTGTGCATATCTTCACATATACATACATATCCCCTTAAAATACTCTCTATCTAAATACATACATGGGACCAAAATCGATTTCGATTTCTGCTTCCACACACAGTCTCTCTCTCTCTCTCACACACACACACAGAACAGATTCTCTTACGCAACACTCTCGAGCTTCACCTTTCCAAATACATTAACTTTCCTCAATTTCGATTTTGCACAAAATTATCAAATGTAGCGCATTTACACTCTACCCTCAGACTCACCTCTGCGCTATTATTATTGATTAAAAAGTCTCAAATCCAATCATCATTCCAGATTCACACTCTTTTTTTCTCTCTACATAATTATACAGAGTCACCAACCAACCCAGCAACTACCTACTAACCTCCCTCTCTTCGCACTACTCATATATTATTGGCATTATTATTCTTTTTCCTTAGATAAAGCAATCTACAAATTACATTTTATTAATGTGCCTTTGGTGATTGATAAAGAGGAAGGACAGAGAGACATGACATAATCTTGGATAATGTCTCTCTTAAAATTTACATTTTCTCATCTCCACCCATCCCATTACCGAATATATTATTATTATCGCTACAGATCATGGTAATGAGTAGAGAGTGTCAAATACTTTTTATAAGTTTGAAAGGGAAATACAGAAATTTGCTCTGTTACTACTAAATTTTACTTGTAGCATTTACATACATATACGAGATACATATTATATGAGATACTGTATAGGAATTTGACTTTTGAATTGCCGATGTAAAATGTAGAATGAGGTCCCTCCCTCACCTACCTACATAGGTGCCTAGTATAGTATAGGAGAGTAGAGAAGGAGAGGTGGGGGAGTAGTGTTTGTTTGTCTCTGTGTAAGAGATTGAGATTTTATTATTTTGTTTAGGAATTACTACAAGAGGGGGATATAAGTAGCTATGTGTAGTTTTAGTAGGTAGACACATAGTCATAGTAGTGGAAGAATGGTGATAGTGAGAATTGGGAGAAGGATAATTGAAATAGTATAGTGGATAGATGGATAGTTCGTAGCAGTCTTTCTCTCTCGCCCGCCCGCCCGCCCGCTCTCTCTCTCTTCCTCCTCCACCCATTTGAAAGGATGGAACAATCGATTTTATCCGAGACTCATGGAGGTAGACGAAGAAGAAATAGAAGGAGAAGACGAAGGGATCCCTTTCCACATACAATCACCATCACCACCACCACCACCACGCTCTCTCTCTCACGTTCCTTACTCAAACTTCTTCTTCCTCCAAGTCTCGAAAATACTCCAGAATTCTCTACATATATCTCTCTCTGTACAAGTCTAGGCCTCAACAATTTAACATTTCATGCAGGGACCTATACGCAGGCAGATTGGCTACACATGGCTACATATTTATTATGTATACATTGGTGGAGGAGCAGGGACCTGTACCTTACTACTATACAAATACACGCTATATTTTATGCGCTGTAGGCTGTACATAGAGCTCAAGATATTTTGGGTATAGACGAGAGACGGGAGGGTTTTATTCCCCACTCACTCCGTCTATTCCCATCTCCATTCTCCATCCATGGCATGGCCAACCATTAGCATTCCAACTTTTACTTTTTCTTTTTTACTAAAACCCTAACTTCCCTCTGACTACTAGGAACCAGCAACCAGTCCTAGCACCGGCATAGAGGCAAGACTCATTCCTATTTCAAATTTGAGTACACATACAGGCATACCACCACGACCCGCGCCAGTGCCAGTGCCAGTACCAGCACCAGTAGACACAGGACGAGCTGTAACATTAGGGGAAAACTAAAGTCAAACTATGGCTACAACATCACACATGCTACAGAGTACAGACAAAGAAGAAAGAGCTACAGAGCGAGCAAGGAAGGAGATTCCACTCTTTTCATCTCATTTATACTCCCTTTCCCACTTTCTCTGCTCTCACTATTTCACATCCAAAAACTTGGACCACTACCACCACCACCATACCATCGTCAGCAAGGACCAACCATACTGTACTACTCAGAGCCTCCATATTCACACGCTTCCCTGTGTATTTACATACAGAGACACACAAACTGAGAGACCAAAGCTAAACCCTCCAACCTTCTACTTCTCATACGTCCCATGCATGACTCCTCTGTGTGTGTCTCTGTAGGCTCACATTCAAATTCAGACCTCCCTATACTTTCCTCTACGGGAGCTCTACCATATGTACAACACGTTTCAAAACTTACTCTTTCTTCTACATACACTCTACACACCATTCTGTACAAGAGCCCTTTCATGACTCCCAGAAACAATATTAATATCAAAACTGAATGCCATGTATGTCAATGACAACCATAAAATCCTCAATAGTTTGGTCAAGAGTTGAATCTCGCTCCTGGTTTCCTTCTTTATTTATAGAGCTTGTACTTTTTCAAGTAATTCAAATAAAAGAGAGAAAAGGAGCAGTAGTAGTAGTCGTAGTGAACATGATGGAATTTACTTTACTTTTTTTTTTGTGTGGGTGTTTTTGTTTCGTTTGTTTCCTTCGAAATTGACAAAATAGACTTAGGTACAAGTACCTAGGTACATATCTACTACCTACAGACATAGACACACCTCCTACAAAGGTACTGAGTAGATCTAAGGGAGATGCAGAAACATGTGGGAATAATTGGAATTCAAATATACATTTCAAACAGAGAGAGAGATGGTTTCAAATTGAGAGATGTTCTTGGTGTGTGTGTGTGTGTGTATATGTGTGTGGAGGTGGACTCTACTATGTAGATGCTCACGGAGAAAGGGAAAGGAAGGGAAAGTGAAAGGAGAGAGAGGTTTTGGATGCTTGAAGGGAGGTTGCGCGGAGAAAAGATAAAAGTCGGCTGTTGTTGGTGGTGGTGGGATATACCGGGTGAGTTTCACGCCGGCGCTATAACCATCTTCAGCGCCTCAAATCCGCTCCATCATGATCGATTAGGTTCCCTTCCCCTCTACCCAAACTTAGCCTTTTTTTTTACTCCATCCATCCATCCACACACACACACACACATACACACTTACTACACACAATCCGCACTTGACTAGAGGTACGGACTGAGAGAGTGAGACGAAGAAGAAGTAGAAGAAGAGAGGGAGAGGAGAGGAGGGGAGA
>JAQFZE010000493.1:0-25780 GCA_034695245.1 Dicyrtomina saundersi | reverse complement strand
AACGAAACCAAGAGCACATAATCTCTTCGCTCTTTCTCGTCTTTTCCACTGTCGCACTCTCTGTGTGTACAGATGCCTGTACCTAGGTATCCACGATTTTGTATATATTTCAGTTGAGCAAAAGTTGATAGTCAACACAAGGGTCATTTGCGAAAAAAAAAACGACCATAAGAGGGACAACGTCGTCTGTTTTGATTTGCGTGTTAAATCCCGTAAGAAAATTTTATTTTTTATTTCGCAAAGAAATTCAAAAATAGCCACTAACGCTATGAAGAAGGGGAAAACAACTTCGTTGGGACTTTCGTCATTAAAATAGTTTGGGGTCCTCCATAAATAACTTTATTAAAATATATTTATTTTTTTACCCTATTACACCTAATTGTTTAAATTTTTAACATGTACACTTAAAACTTTAAAATGTACAAAATATTCCTTTAAAAGGCATAGTTTTGACCTGAGTGACCTCGTTGGATTTTGAATAAGTGATGCAACCATTATTCTAGAACCGCCAGGCTTGGAGAATTTTCAAAAAGTTGCAAATGCTGCTGCACTTCCTCCGCAAAAATTTAAATTTCATGATTTTTTCTAATTCTTTTGCTATTTTCTAGAAACTGACTTTAGAGTTTTGTCAGATTAAAACATTTTCATATTTTAAAATCTTAACAACAAAAATAGTTTATGAATTTCTTCAAATTAGCGCCAGGGCTCAATTAAGCGACGAATCTAGAGCAAGTGCCGTGGTATACTTAATTCTAGGACATTTTAAAAGCATTACATGCAGTGTATTCAAAATAAAGGAATAGAAGGCCGCATATAAGTTTGCTAACATTAGTTTTTTAAAATGTATATCATATGCTTTTAAAGCAGTGCGCTGCGGGCAATATTCGAACTTAAGCCTTTTGCCCTCCCGTATTATTGGAGTCCTACTTTCTGTTCAAGCTGAAACGTTTACTTCTAGCATAATATTAGTAACGTTTAATTGTGCTTTATGTATCATTTGTAAACTGAGTTAAACCAAGAGTCGGTTCTGTTGCAAAAATTTAATGTATGTGTGAACGATTAATTTCGGAAACAAAATAGTGCCCGACATTTTATTCCTGAATAGAGATCATACCAGAATGACTATCAAACGTCTAACAAAAATCTAAATGTTATAGTTAATTTTTCTCACCAGCTAGCTGGTTTTGACTTACATTAGGGATCAATTGTATTGTAGTGGTTATAGGCATCCGTAATAAGCAAATTAAACCCATTCTCTTGGAACTTCTGCAGCAGAATTAGAAGTAAATATTTTAAAGACAAAATCAATACCTATTAGTCTTGTAATGTTAGAATTAGGCATATGTAGTGAAACAAAGTAACTACTACAGGTTTGGTCGATATAACGTTTTAAAATTTAACATATCAATTTACTTTATCATTTTTTTCTGTATTTATCTATTTTTAGGTTAAGCGCAATCAGTAAAAGCCATTAGTTAACATTGTGGGCTAAAGCTCGCATTTTTGATAGTTTACATTTTTTAAAACAAAGTGCAAACAAGCCCTTGCGGAAAAATGAAAGCATTTCTGGATATCTCACGAGCTTTTACAAGCTTTTGCGAGCTTTTGTTTTCGATTTTTAAACTTTTTTTTATCTGCTGAGTATGTCGACCCCTAACATTATATAAAATAGTTTGTCGCGCAATTTACTGTAAAATGTAAATTATTATTATTATTATTATGTAAAGTATTAATATGGAAAATCAAATTGCATGGTTGGAGGTAGGTAGGACTCACGTATAGTATGCATTACTTTGTATAATAAAATATAAGTGTGCATACATACCATTTAATTATTTATATAACAATAAATATAATTAATATAATGTATGCGTATAGGGCTAAATGATGGAATGATGCCTAAATACTGAATTGCTATCAATAGTGTTATAAAAACTGTAATTATAAACATTATTTAAAATTTATATTTTAAAATTTTTAAGTATTTATTATTTAGTTATTTTTATTAGTATTATTTATTTAAATAAACAAAATTTAAAATATAGTATATAATGTAATAAGGTGTGAACTTACTGCATTCAGCATGATTATGATCACTTACTTAGAAACATATTAAAATAAAGAAAATGAATGATAAATGGTATGCACCTTGTCTAATATAAAAAATATAAGTATTAAAAGTAATAAAATAACATAAATAGAAGTAATTTATAATAATAATTTAAATTAAAGCAATACACAATAAAGATTAGAAAATTACAAATCACGATTCACTTGTCATGAAGATTCAACTTCTTACAAACCAAGTTGCAACTCTTAACCTTAGCTTTGTCGTCACTAGACTGACGTCCAGTAAAACCAATTGTATGTTTATAGTCGTAAGAGTCCAAGTAACATAATTAGGACTCAGACTCGGACTGGATTACAGTTTTAATAATTTTAATATATGAGTTTAAACTACCGGTTATACTAACATCAACAGAGTCGATGTTGCCTATAAGCTGACTATAAGAATTATAATTTAAGTGTTGCAACTGCTACTACTTCTGGCTGTGTTAGTGTCTTTATTGATGTTATTGCGCAAACGCACATGCCGATGGTATTTGTCTTTTCTTAATAATACAGCATCACAAATTAAACATGCATATTTAGCTCTTGCTTCACTTGGAGTTGGTTTCTTGACTTTGCTCTTGCCCTTAACCTAAACCTTAGAGGATCGTATCCCTGCTTTTTTACTACTGCAGCATTCGAATTTGAATTATTAGTTGAATTCAGATTCAATTGTTTATTGCTAGATGTACTCTCATTTTTATCCTCAACCTCAACAGACTCAACACTTACACAACTATCTATGTTTTCAACTTTGTTCTGCTCAGAATGATTAGTTTTATTTTTATTGCACTGTTAAGATTGTTGTTAGTTTTCATAGTAAATCACCGAGTGTCTACAAAACCGGGATGCTAAGCTAAACACAAAAGATTCGGATTGAGATGCAGCTTTTACTTTTTTTAGTATTTGGATTTGGATTTAGATTTGGCTATAGTCGATATTAAAAATTGGAATTTGATTTTAGCTTAGCTGAAAAAAGCCAAAAAAATAAGGATTTGGATTCAGCTTAGCTAGAAATTCCCAAAAATTAGGATTTTGCTAGGATTCAAGAGCTTACATAGGTGCGGTGACTTTAAATTAGATTAATGCGCGTTATTGTTGTCTACAACGACTAAGTAACGTGTGCCTAATCATCATTAGGGTAGGTTAGGTTAGGTTAGGTTAGCGATTTGTTCCTTGTGGCTATTTTATATACAAAAGAATCTATAATTTGATTTTAGCAGCCCTGGAGCTCCTACAGTTTTTATCTTATTTAAAAAACAAAATAAAAACTTGATGAGAAAAGTGATGTTTAATTAAAAACAAAGTATTTTTCAGGTTTTCAAGGGATCTAAAATTTTGACTTTTTGTCATTAAAATAAACATGTTTAGAAGCCCTTTAATTTATTTCAATTTTTAGAAAGAAAACAGTATATAAACAATCACAAAAAATTAAAAATAAGTGTTTTGGTAAAATTTCTGAGACCATTCAATTTAAAATTGTTTAAAAGTTGGATGAAATTAGTTGCTTTTGAGTTGCAAAAAATCAACCATTAAAACAATTTAAGCGAATCTTGGACTTGCGCAACAGTGATTATATAGGCACAAATTTACTAGTAGCTGTATACAAATGTATAGCGCATAAAATTAAATTAAATGTCAGCGCACATATTCAAGCCCTTCCTTGTGAGCCAAAAGAAGCTAAAAAAATACATATATCTATTTAGTTTATCCAAAAACCTACACAATATATTAAAAATGTGATTTTATTTTTTACACTTCATTAAAAATTTGGGACTGTATTTGTTGAAATTAAATAAATAACCATCTTGCAAAAAGTCGAAATGGTAAGCTATAAAAATTCAGCTTATAGATTCAGCTTCTTCGTAGCATAAAGATTCGGATTTGGATTCAGCTTAGGTTACTTTAACATTTAAGCTTTTGATTAGGATTCAGCTTTTCTATAAATTCAGCCTAATATAGCTTGTAGATTTGAATAAAGCTTAAGCTTAACATCCTTGCTACAAAATGATTAAAGGTGACGTACAACAACGCGGCAACCGCTATTGTAATACAAGTATCCAAGATTTACATCCAAATGTGTAAACTACTGCTTAATAATGTCAATTGGCACAAGGTCGGGTGTACTGTATTGTACATTGATGATTCCAGCGTTGTTATTATTAGTGAAAGTGTCACTATTAAAGCAAGTATTAGAACAAGATTTTTCATTTTCATTAATTAAACTAATGCCAGAAGGCTCAATATTGTTGATAATAGCACAGTCACTGTCTTTACTGTTTTCTTCATTTGTCTTGTCCTTGTCCTTGTCAGCGCCAATCTTTTTGCTTTTACAGTTAATATAATCAATAGTATTAACATTACGAGAAAAGACAGGAATGTAAACTGTAGTTTCATTTAGGGGTTATGGAGTACCAAACTTTTATCAAACTATATTTTATGGAGTTTGCGCAGTTTGTATTTGTAGTAACCGTGGTGTCACCAATGATGGTGAGAGTGGTAATTAGAATGAGGTAATGACTGGAAAATTTTTATTGTGTCGCATTACCTTTACACGTTTTGGACTTCCTTGAGGTGCTAAACTACCTAAATCTATGTTTTCAGGTAAGTCGTGATAGACTATATGAAGTTTTAAGTTTACTACTAGTGTTTCACTCGTGGCCACACTATTTATGTTTTTATAAAACTTAAGCAAAGTCAGTTGCTGAAACAAATTTTCTTAAATGTAGCAATAAACAAATAAGCATACATTTAATTATAATTATCTTGTTTAGGCAATGTAAAATCCTGTTTTAGGTTTTAGAAAGATAAAGTATGATATATTTTAATGTCAATCGTAATTCGTAGTGGAGTGTATGTGTGCTGCTCACAAGTAAAGTCGTTAATACTGCTACTTCAAGCGTGCGTAAAACTTAAAGAACTGCTACTACTAGCAGCGGGATTTAAAGAACATAAACGAGAAACTTGGCTCTTGATCAGAGTTTTAGAATAATGCACATCTGATGATTGAGATTCAGACCTAATTTTGTTCTTAAAACTGGTTTGTGCATCCAAATCTGAAATTAAAGTGAGTTGTAAACTTTTTTAATGTTGCAAGTCCAGTGTTGCAACTGCTTTATTACCATTGCCGTCATAGCTTAGCTTCTAATCGAATCCTAATAAACAAAAATAATGTAGGAGAACACAATATGAGTCAAACAACGTGTTTGTAAAAATACAATATTTATTTATAGATATTGCAGTTATAACATATCAAACATTCTTAAATGCAATATAGTAATGTAATTAATTATTAATTATTAACTTAGGCACAAGAACTTATAAATTATATCGTTAAATATTTAAATACACAAAGTGTTAATAAATAACTTATTCTGATCATTCAAAATCAGCTGATTGATTGCTTTTTCTTCCACGGTTTTAGTCAATATTTGTGCATAGATTTTTTCAAAATCATCTGTATTCTGAATCTTTAGAACAATTGAATTTTTTACAGCTATTGACTCAAAGTTTGTATTTTTTGCATTACTGCTAAACGTAGTTCCAGACTTCAAATTTTTAAAACAGTGTTGCGTAGAAGGATAGTTTGGTTACTTGGTATTTGTTTGTTGGGGCTCACAGTCGTTGTCTGCGTCCTTAGCTATCTTTATTATTTCAGTATCAGTCACAGATTTGATGTTTTTAAAGATCAACAATTTTGTATTTTTTAAGTTTCAGCTACAGATCACAGTTTTAAGAAGATTGTCACTAGTTCATTGCAAAACTAACATGAACAAATTACAAAATTTACCAACCCGCTTACAAGTTTGCATGAATTTGAGGTTGAAAACATCCTTAGATTTCTACATTCATGCTGCAGTACGTTTTTTGGATTGCAGATAAAACTTTTATATCTTGATTAATTATTGTATTTACTTCGTTGTCCTATAGTACTCTTTAATCACAATAAAAAATTGGTTCTGGCTGTAGTTTACGTTTTTACGTCAAAGCAAGTTCAGGACAACCTATATAAAAGTCTACCTTAATTTGCTTAACATTTCTTAAACCTTCAATTTTCCGCTTTAGAATTTAAACGTGATGCCTTGGATCTTTTGTCTGTATTTTGCTTAAGTATGTTGTCTAATATTAATGCATGTAGGCAGCAAATTTTAAGTGACGTAGAATTTTGACGTTTGTTAAAAGAAACAGAACAAACTACCAGCAGAAATTAAAAATATAATTATGTGTAAGCATTACGTGAGCACGTCAACGTTAGTAAATGTTCTGTTGTTGTAGATTTTGTACTAACTAGCAGTAAAGTTAAGCATTAGCATTTGTAACTCTAAAACTGTAGATGATAAATTGTGGTATTGCAACAATAATTAAGGTTGTTCTTTCACCACTTAGTTGTTACTATTTATTATTTAGTAAAATAAACTGTAAACTTATAATTATGCACGTAGGCTGTAATAGAACTAACAAATTAAGCAAGACTAGGAGTTATACATCCTACATACAGTATACTATACTGTAGCCTATAGTACTAGTGACTAGTATGGTGTCGTATATTTGTATAATTAGTATGTATTGTATATTACTGGTAATTACGTACAAAAAAACAATGTAAATACCTAAATAGAAACTCACAACGACCCACTTTCTAATAATTTAATTTATGCAGTTTGTTTCTGACTTCTAGTTAAGAGTGTTGAATGTTGAGACGAAACAAGACTAAAATTATGCAGTTATTAGAGCCAGAGCCAACAGTTTGTTGTTTAATTATTTTGACCAGAAGAATGTTATCTTAGACATTTGAATTTGATTTGTAATAAATAAGTATTAAATTTCTATAATATATTTTAATAAAACTATATCAATCAACTTTGTTTTGTAAATTAAAAAACAAATTAATTTTATAAATCTTGGTTTTGGAACATTGTTTTGTATTATTCATTAGTGTATGTCGTACAGTCCTGACTCCCTACCCAAACTTAAAAATAGATTTTGCATAGTCCTTGCTGTGTTTTTGCCTTGCACTCCGAGACTCAGAGTACGTAGGTAACACACGCAGTGGGGTTTTTTATTTTTGTTGTGGCCAAGTTTGAAAAGTGAATTGTGCAATAAAAGAAGTAGACGTGCAGGTAAGTAGAGAGTAAAAATATTTAAATCAATGTTTTTATTCAAAGTTAAATTTAAACTGACATTCTCTTATCGGTATTCTGAATTCTTTGTGCACTTAATGTAAGTCTTAAATATTAAATTCCAAATAAATATATTTATTTTCTGTGTTAACCTATTTGGTTCCAATACCACTTTACATTCTAATTTTTAATGTTGCAACTAGTCAATTACAAAGTTTACTGACTTTGCAAAACAAGCCGGACCAATTTGCATTCACGGACAAAGTTATTTTGTGCTATGATGAGTTCATTTCTTTTTACGGATTTCTAGTATCTTTTTTTAAAGCTGGCAGCAAGGATTCACAAAACACGCACCAACACAATATAAATCAGGTACGCAAAATATACTATTTGTCGGTGTTCCAACTGCTAGTAATTATGTATTTAAATCGTATACTAATATCTTAAAATAAATTGAACATCACGAGTAACTCAATCCATTATACAGTAAAGAATAAATATTATTTAACTAAGACAAGCCTTGAAATCTCAAAACATTAGCACGATTTAACTTGTGACTTGGTTGTCGAGTAAATTGAATCTGAAACGGGTACTTATATCTAACTATCAATTATTCAACTAAATAGCAAAATTAGGTTAGCCACTCCCCAAATGCAGGTTTTGAAACTGAAACTGCATCAGATAACGTCATTTTGATGAAAGACTACACAGTTGCTGATGTGGCTAAAGCTGTATTATTGTTGTACGTTGAAACAAACGCATTGTGGTCTTCGACGGTTGTGGTTTTCCGAAAAGCATTAACTGGAATTAGTTGTGACTCTCATCGTATGCAAGTAATAAATTATATAGAAGCACAGTAATACAATTAGACTACTGGTTTACTATCAATCGAAACTAAGAGAAAACAAATTGCAATTTTTAAAAAATGTTGACGGAATTATGCCTGTACGTTTTTTCACTGCAAATGGTAGCATTGTAAAATGAGACTATGGTAATACTGTTTGTATTATTTGATTCTGTTTTTTATTTTGGCTTTATTCAATTTCTATTTAACAGTCCTCCGTCTTTAAATACTCTTATATATTATTAACCTTAAATTTTTTTCATTTTTTAGCTTACTCACGTGAACAAAATTACTGATTTCGATATTTAATTTTCAACTGAAGTATTAACTTTCGTTGCTTGTCTCTTCTTGTATGCCATTTTAAGATCTTTTAAGATTTAGTAGAGTATAAAACAAGTTTTGTATCATAGTTTACTTTTTATTTACACCTTGTGTTTGAAGTGGAGCGTTACTTTGTTTTTACCTTATTTTTATATTCGTAGCTAACTTTATTTTTTATTTAATCAGAGGTCAGGTTACTGAGTCAAACTGTCGTATTAGGCTCAATATTAAATAATAGGCAAAGTGAAGAATTCTAAGCCTCGCAAAAAATCAGCAGCAGGATCAAGAACAGAAAAACGAAAGCCAAATTCTACAACTGCTATTGGTACCCCAGTACTAGAATCTAATTGCCTCTCAGCCACTGACTAGACCAAAAATCTAAAAGTTTCAACTGTAGTGACTAGGTCTCCAAACAAGCAAAGTAGAAGTAGCACACTGGCTTAATCGGAATCGGGTAGTACAAGTGAATCTTCGTCACTTCTTGCTGTAGCTCCTGATGCTCGTAGTAGTAAACTTAACACGAGAACCTAAAGCGAACAGTCTCGTTCACGCAGCAATTCTCTCTCCAGGTTACTAGAAACTTCTGTAAGCCTTACTGCTAATGCTTGGATTTCATATAGTTTTGACTCTAATAAAAGTGCGAATTCTACCGTGTTACAAGTATATCACTCAGAATATTCTATGTCTGTTGATAAAGATTAATACTAACTTGGCTTACACTCTGTGAAGGATGGTGATTTAAGTCTGAACACTAAAAGCAACGCTTCAAAAACAACATCTTTGTTTTTGTTAGATAGTTCCAAAGAGATAGTTAAGCTTAATCGTACACTTTGGCGCCCTTCACTTCAACACAAATGTTCTCCACTGCAGAAACAAGGTACAATTTAAATTAATAATTTTAATAATTATCTATTTTTTATTTTAAAGTATGAGCTTCTTTCATTAGTTATGTTAATGTATGTTTGACATCAGAGCAAAAGCATAAGTAGTTTTTTTCAATGTTGTAAATTTTGTACTTCCCCCTCCTTAGTATGAATATTTATTGATTTATAAATGAAAGCTAATATTATTATTTATCTTTATCTTTTTTTAGTTCCAAGAGCATCGGGCACAAGAACCCAAATATCTGCATATTTTCTGAATTTAAAGCTAACAAAATAAGTTTCATCGGATGTCAGAATTTCAATTTGTTTAATTCCACGTCTTCTCTTTGCTGGTAACTTTGTTTACTCCTTCGTTTCCAGCATTTAATCATAATCAACATTGTGAATCTGATGAGTCATCATTAGGTGCTTCTTCCTCTCACTAGAGTGTGACCAAAAGACCTGACTTCAAATTAGGTAAAAAATTGGCATTATATTTTGTTTACGTTGAGCACCGGGAAGAAGAAATAACAACTACAACTGAACCTACGGTCAAAAGATATGTTGTCATATGTAAGCTCTGTTCGGACAAACGGTCTCCTTTGGATGAACATAAAAGCTCTACGTCAAATTTGAGCAGACATTAATCAGTAAGAAGCAATTCTGTTAATATTTGTATATTTTTGTTCTCTTCTTAGAACATATTAACAATATTTAATGCCACTGATGTTATATTTTGTGGCATGTAGCGTCTAAATACACTATAGTAACTACACTCATATGCTAAATATTGTTTCTTAAATTCTTGACTTTATTGAGTAATGGGCACTTTGGCTTCTTTAGCATACATATTTTTGAATAATTTTACTATTTAGCATCAAGGCTACGTTCCAACGTGCAGCGAATAAATAATTATTATTAAATAATAATCATATGCAAACAAAATTTATTAAAAGTAATCAAGTATTTTAATTTAAGTTTTAATGCACGCTAAAACCACTTGTAACACCTAAGACAGAGACTTGAAGTAGAAAGCATTACTTAAGAAGTTCAGAGCTCTCTAGAATTTTATGTTTTAAATAAATAATTTCCATAATTTAGGATACTACATAGTAATTGCTAATTCAAAGTTTTAGTATTAAAACCACTTGGTAACTACATTATTTTTAATGTTTTAATAATTCAATAATTATATGCATTTATAGGGTATTTAAAGTTAAGTTGTTAGGTAGTTTTTAACTACTTTTTGTGGCCAGAATTTTTATTGTATAGTTTACAGTTGTTTTATGTTTTTAGCTTTTATTTTATAGTTTTTAGTATGTGTCTCGTTTTAGTTCACTTGTATAGATAGAATGTGTATACAGTTGGGTGTAATTTTTATTCTGTAAATTACCCTGTCAAACTGTATTTTGTGTTGTACTAGAATAATCAATTCTTGTGGTTATTGTTCATAAGGACATTCATGTACACTCGTAATAATCTATTTCTTCAGACTGGAGTGTGAATTCCTGATATAAATCTTTCTGTGGTATATCACTTTTACTTTCCTGTTAAACAGGATGTACTGGGTGATTGGTGGGACTCTATGTAGTCCAGACCGACCGATATATATTTTGATTAGGAGCTCGGCTTCTGAGGTTTGAAGTCGCTAAAGTCTATATATTTTCTAGTTACTATGGTGCAAATTTATATATACCTAATATATACTTATAATAATTCCTAGAATAATATTGTTGCTTTATAGACTGGCTTGTACTACACACTCATATGTGTAGTGCCAATATATCTATATGGTACTCTACTATACTCTCATGAGTATAGTACGAGAATTAAAGTGTAGTGATAGCTATACTATTTTGATACTGTTCCTACTGATGTATGAAAGTAGGATGTCTATGTATGTGAGACTGGGATGAGAACTATATCCTACTGATGTAAGTAGGATAAGTAGGGTGTCTAGGTACTTTTAGACAATTCCGTAAACACGACTGAACACTGTAATGAAATTATTGTACGTAATTATTTTCTATTATTACTTTCTAACCTAATTAGCTTACGTCCACCTATGTCTGGAGGTTGGTTTCTGTATATACCTGGACTGTCTATAAGCTATTAAATGTTCTTTTACTTGAACGACCGTATGTAGCAGGTCTGCCGATGTATTAGGCTTGCGTTAGATGAAACAGATGTGTTATAGGATGTTACCGAACTTTTGTCGTACCTAAATCTCTATCTGTATGGAATTGCAGGTTCCTTTGATATGTCAAGGTTTATGCTTTAATATTGAATGTAATTAAAAGCTTGGTGCGTCAATGCTTCTATCCCTGCATTGCCTGTGTACTACAGAGGTATGTAGGTTTACCCGTACTTCAAGTGATGTATGAAACTTAAAGGTTTATTACTTTAGGAGCTTTATACAAAATTATACCTGAGTGTGAACTTGTGCATCAGCATATAGCATTAATAATATGGTGATGTCCTATACTATATACCTATAGTATTTTATATCTAGAATTATGCCCTACCTATTATTATTTATAGTAGCTACCCAATATAATAAAGAAGGGTTGTAAAACAACTAATTAAATCTATTGTAATTGTATTGGTATGAAATAATTCTACTCTATTACGGCTCTTGTCCCTATGCAGTCATCCTCGTGTCATATCATAGTTCCAAGAAATGTCCGTAGTATAGAATTATTAAATGAAAGTAGTATATTGGTCACTATTATTTTATAGAATTATATCCTATATCTCTACAGTATTATTTTTATAAGTATTAAAAATGTTAGTTCTATTCAATAGTACATAGCTAGAAAATATCAAGAAAAAATTCCTATTTTATTTTGTATTCCTATATACGTACTAGAATGCTATGTAAGTGAATGTGTATGTTTACATAAAATAATTAACTTTCATAACTTGCATATATATTATATACTGTATCTTATTACCTTGAGTTAAAAAACCGTATATTTTATACAGTACGTTACTTGCTATGGGCTGTGGCGGGCTAGCTAGGAGTCTTCTTCAATGTAGATTACGTCTCGTCCGCTTCTTCGTAAGCTTTGGGCTGAACGTTGAATTGGATGGGCAGAATGTACTGAGAAATTGAAGTCGGTGTCGGCTCCGGTGTGCTGTGAGGAAGGACAGCGAGATGAACTGGGCAAATGCTGTATTGGAGTTGGTTTCTGTCGTGGAACGGATAGGGAGAGTTTTGGATGTGTTGTGGGATAGGGCTGGCTGGAGATGCTTTGGAGTCGGTCGCGGTGTTGAGTTGGTCCTGGTGTGATAAGATTTCAAAGAAGGAAGGCTGGAGATGGATTTGATGACTGCTGTGCTGCTATTCTGTAGCTGTACTAGGCACAATGTTTTCTTTTTCGTCACTTTTTTTTGTCAGTGTCAAAAAATTCTATTATTTTAGTTCTTTCATTCCTGTCTCGATCACGACTTTCAACTATATTGTTTCTTATGGTTTTTAAAATGTTTATTAAACCATTCACATTAATTTCCAAATTTTTGTTTGAGGTAGGGGTATCATGAGTATAAGCACTAATATGAGTAGTCTCGCTTTTCAGGAATTTGCCTAGACTTGTATGAACATATAGTGGATTTGTCTCACTCACAATGTAATCAGTACAGCCACAAATCTCGCAAACTTCACTTATATTGTTTGACATGAGTTTTGTTTATTGTTTTTTAGTCACAGTGCCTTGAATATTTGTTGTCTCAGAGTTTTCAACTTTTTTATTTGCTTTTATGCTCTCTGCTTTGTCTGTTGTTTCTAATTGAATAAGACAGTACAACAGGTACGCACGAAATGCTTGCCTTTTGTATTTAGCAAACGGACTGTTATGTTTACAATGAGAAATATGGTTGATAGACCCTACAGGGTACTTTCATATGGCCTAATTATTGACTGGTCACTTATAGAACAGGGGACGAAATCATCGCAATACCATACACTAGTATCTGGTATTATGGACATATTATCTGGTCCATTAATTATAAATGTTTTAATTACCAGTTTTTGTAGGTTTTTGAGGTAAGCCAGGTTGTCAAAATTGATATTGCATATCGTTGTCTTCCTTGTCATCTTCTTCGTAATTGTCGTAATCATAAAATGATATCATGGGACAGTAATTATTCTTCGCTTCTTCGGCAAGTGTGAATTTATTAACTAGATATTTGACTACTTGTGTATAATAACGATGAAAATTACAAAGACACTTTAATTGCAGTTTAGGTGTATGCCTGAGATACACACGATCTTCGTATTGGTGTGCTAGTTCTCCCAGTTTGAATTCTTGATGGAAATCTTCTCGATTCTTTTGCTCAAACAGAAATTGGTAATTCTTTCTTTATCTCTTGAACCAATGAAACGCGAATCGAAATGACGACATTCACTGATGTGTTGTAGATGCTGAATTTTCTTACTTTTCACTTCACCAAAATGTGTTCTTGTAAAAGTTTTAGAATCTACCCAATCTGGGATTTTTGCAGAACAGTGGCAATTGTTGCGCAAAATTTTGTATAATTTACTGTGTGTCTACTTGCTGGGACTGAGACTGTTTAACTTTTTAATGAAATTGTTATATCGTTTTTTTTACTAAGTATTTATTTAGTCGTTGACGACGGGCTACACTGTTTTTCTTCGTTGTCGATTTATTTAGTATCGTTCTGCATTTCTGCTTGACGTCTAATATATTCACGAGCTAAACTTTTGTGCACACATAATCTGAAACTGTTCACAAGTTTATTTAATGCGTGATTATATTGTTTTTGTAATCGGTGGCAAGATTGTCTTAGCTTGGGTTTGGATTCCATTTACATATCGTTATACTGTTATATGTCTGTATTGTTTATATATACAGCTTATTGATATTCTGTAGTTATTTCCCAAATCTCACTACTGTAGAAAATAAAATATCAAGAATCGCAGACTCTCCCAAACGCAGGAAAAAACGAGAAAGTATGTAGAGGAAGGAAGTAGCAATATCACCCGCTGCGCTACAAAGACTTGAATTAGAAGTGTTAAATAGACCCGAATAAGATGAGTCGAGGAGCCATGAAAAGATATCTACTATCCTTGTAGTAAATTCGCTGAAATTAGAGTTGTCACGATTTATAGGATGAGTAATTGGCAGTTTCTATACTTTTATGAGATATGTAATAAAAGTCAGAGAATAGACAGTTTTAAATGCTTTTAGTTTTTATTACTGTGAGTTAAGTAAATGTGAGAATCACTAGACTATTGAGAAGTCTAGTGCGGCAAAAAGTCTCAGTGGCTAGTGCTGTAGTAAAAAGCTAAAGGACGAATGGCAATGGCTATTTAGTTACCTTCCGTATTTTAATTAAAGTAGAAGGAAAAATATTACAATATATTTTTGGCACATGAGGAAAAATAATGAAATATTAGTTATTCTACGTGTCACAGTGTGACTTAAATCTACGTGGACATAAATCTACGTGGATATTGGTATTATAATTGAATCATAATTTAATTATAATACGAAGCAAAATATAATTATTTCTGTGCTGACGTGTTGTCCAGTTTCCTATAATATTTGATACATGAACATACAATTGTAATACATTGCTAAATAGAATTGTGATTACATTTACAAATGTGGTTTAGTTAAATATGTTACATATAGTAAGATATAATGTGGTTTCTTATTTGCTATAATAAATTACTTATCCCCTCCGTCTGCCTTCTTCTATGAACAAGACAGAGGGAAAGGAAATGGAAAAGATAGGAGCGAGCGAGACACCAGGAAAATAGAATTATATTCTTTTCCCTGTTCTCGCCTTCTCCTGATCTAACAAGCGCTATATGGCGACTATGCTCACTATAGCTTCCAATGCCCGGGCTATACACTTTATGTGATAAGCTAGGCAGTGGACGCTCCAGAAAGTCTGTAAGAGGGAAGAGGGAACATAAAGCTCTATCTACACTTCTCACTCCATTCATTACTTGTGCTTACATTTTATATTGCACTCAATGGAAGGAGATGAGAAGACCTGTAATTTTTGAGTACAAAACATTCCAACATCTTCTGTTTTCCTTCCACATAGCTCACAGTCAGATGTTTTAGCTTGTTTCCATATCTTCTTAATACCGTTGAGGTTGGTAGTTTTCTCTTTGAGAACGATTCTGGAAAGACCGGTTCTCAGGTTCAGTACAAGTTTCACCGTATTCCAGACTAGATTCATTCCAAAGTATTCCGATCTTAAGGCATGTGTCGTCAGGTGGGTGTTGTGCCTTAATGAACTACAGCTCTGCATTCTCTGGTCATCTTCGTTAATGCAGAAAAGTCGGTATTATTCTAGGATCTTTCCTCTATTCTTCTATATGTAGTCACTGTCCACATTTTGAAGAGCTTCTTCTAGGGATGCGTCGACGAAGATCTTTTCTACTTGCAGCTTCCAGTTGTAACGGGGATTGGTAGCTTTGATTGTCACAGCTTCTTTGTAACAGCTCTTGATGATGCTGCTTTCTTTAGAATTGAGAATATTTTTAAGATATCTGAGTAGTGCCCTAAATAACTGCAGTTTAATGTTAGGCATTCCTGTCTTTAGCCGGTAGTGTTCTGGTGTTGAGTTTGAAGAGCCAGTGAGTGGTCAAAGGAACATAGTTTGGAATGTTTGGAGTTCATTCATGTAGCGAATTCCCCATACAGGCGCAGCATACATCAATATTGAGCTGACAAGAGAATTAAAAAGTCGGATGTGCAAGTTAATGTCTTTTAGCTTAGCTCGGTGAAAAAGGTCAAATAGCTTGGTTTGTGATACCTTGGCTTTGCTGAAGAAGTGATATTTTGCTTCATTAAACATTCCGCTGTGTGAAAAGGGGACGCCTAGGTGGACATACTGGCTAACGATATCCAGCGATTTGCCATCCCTGTTGAACTTGGTGGAGTTACTGATTTTGTTTCCCTTCCAAAATTTATTAACCTTTGTCTTTGACAGATTGGCTATTAGGGCATTTGCTTTAAAGAAACTGCTGAGTTTGTCAATTTTCTTTTGAATATCTAGCTCGTTAGAAGCAAGGAGTATAACATCGTCAGCGTATAACAAGATTAGAATTTTAAGAGTGAACATTTTTATTCCTTTTATTTTGCTAGCTCGGAGTATTTCAGTTATTTTGTCTATGTATATTGTAAATAGTGTAGGCGATAGGGTTTCACCTTGCAATACTCTCCGTATTACTCTTATCAGGTCTGTGTAGCCTTCCTTGCATCTCACTTTGGTTTTAGCTATTTTATAGGGTTCTTTAATTTTTGCTAGTAGTCTTTTAAACCCGCTTCTTTCAGCCTGGTCCAAAGCTTATCTCTTTTGATGGAATCAAAGGCTTGACAAAGGTCTACAAATAGTGCAAACAATTTTACTTTTTTCGTAAGGGCTGGTCTGTTGAGTTGTTTTAGGATACATGTGTATAGTGCAAAAATATGGTCCATACAGCTACGGCCCTTCCTGTAGGCGGCTTGGTTTTCCGAAATAGTGTCATTCACAAACCAAAAAGAGTTAAGTCTTTTTGACATGATGCAGGTGTATAGCTTTGTAATTGTGTTGATCAGCGCGATAGGGCGGTAGTTACTCGGTAGTTCTAAGTCTCCTTTTATAAATATTGGCGCAGTTACAATTTTAGCCGAGCTACTAGGTATCTGTTCTGCTTTCGCAGTGTTAAGTAATTGAAGTAGGTAATCATACGTTGTGCTGTCTAGGTTCTGCTATACTTCGTTTGGTAGAATTGGATATTTAACAAAATTTGAATAATTCATAATGCATGCTTTAGCTCGTGTTTCTACTGGGTTGTGGTTCAATAAACAAGCTATTCAAACTTTAAGTAAATAATGTATTATTTTAAAACACAAGTTGATTTTGTCTTGTTTTTTTTCAATTTTTATCTTCATATGTTTAACGCGGTAAACCATATAATAAACTGCGATTAATAACAGATAATTGTTCAACAATAACAATTTAAAACCTGAAGTATTGTCCGGAAATGACTACAAGTATATGCAAAAATATTGTCTTTTTCTATTGCCCTTAGCTGAAGCTACAGATAAACTTTAAGCTGATAAAATAACTGCTAGTTGTATTTTACTAACACCCATCCTTTATTATTTTATTTTATTAATCTTTATATTGTACAAAATTTGTGTTATTCTTTATTAACAATATAGTAATTTTATTAAGATCATAAACTCTGGTGAATCTTTTATGCTGGCGCTTATATTTTTCAGAGTGACTTGCCTTTAAAGTAAGTAGTGACAGTTGCAACAGCATGGATGTTCAAGCTGCTGTTTTAAATGAATTTGTATCAAGATTTCTAAGTTAGTTTTCTTAGCCTAACGTTTCTAGATCCCTATAGGAAACTATATTTCCCTGAGTACATGAGATTGAGCAAGTCTAATTATTCTGATTTTTATATTTATATATATCTGTCCTTATACTTCTGTGTTTTAACTATTTTTATGTCGTACTATTATGTTTGGGTATGCAAATAATCAGCTGACTTAAAAGATTGTTTATATATTTAATTTAATAGATGATCAGTTGTTTGTTTTAATACTAAAGACAAATACGATCATGAGCTACTTTTGATGTCTGAATTATACGCAACATCTATAATAGAAGAGTTTTGTGTTGCTTCTTTAAAAATTCTTTCTAGTATATATACCTCTATATTGGACCAATTACTTCCTTGTGATAGCGATGGCAGCTCAGTGTCACAGTCAAAATTACAAATATGGAATTTAAATAGCTACGCGTGTATAGAAACAACTTGTTCTGATTAGGATAAACCTGGGTGTAAAAACCAAGCGGGTCCTTCATCAAACACTTCCTGGCGTTTATTTGCAGCTAAAGATGTTTAAAAGATAATTGCTTTAGAGATTACGGTGTATTTATCGAACTACGTTATAAATAAAAACATTCTAACCTACTTGAAGCAAAAAGCCAGTGTGTTTTCTTCGCTTGCTAATGTTGTTTGAGTCATAATGTCTCGCCCAGCCACTACAGCGGCAGTGAGTTTAAATATTTTGCTTATTATTCTGTTTTAATAAAATTCAAGCGGTTTCATGTGATCAACTGTAATAACGTTTTTGTGAAATACATGTAAAATTAAAAAGCTTTTATTATAATTTACAAATTGATTTCATTCTTTTATTTTTTAAGGTCAAACGACTGTTTTTAAAATGTGTTATAATGACACAGGACAGGCGATCCAATATCCACCTAACTAAAATCAATGAGTTACCTCTTACAAGACTATAGGTTGGGTTTGCAGATATTTAAAAGCCTAAAAACCCGCTAATGATGACTATAGTTTATCTTTAGAATCTTTACTTGGGTCACCTAAGGCTAAATCTGCATCAGGTAACAGCATGGAGTGCACTTTAAAAATTTTTGATATTAATATTACAGCTGTTACTTAGTCAACCCCAAAGCAGTTGCCGTCGCCAGGAACTTTTGCAACATAATCTGAAAGAGAGTTTGTTGATTTTGAAACTGCTTTATCGATATTGTTGGATAGGTCATTTAAAGACGACGAAGATGGGCATATCGAAATAGATAACTGGGAACAGTTTGAGTCTCAGACTATGATGTGGGTACAGTAAATCCTTCTACATTCTTGTATGTTTCTCTTTTAACATAATTTTTTTCAACACATACAAACAGCAGCAACAGTTTTAATTTTACCTTTTATCGTTTTTAACTTTAATTTTAAATTAAAGTTTGTACCTACTTTATTTCGATTTTATTATTTATTACTTTAGTTGATTCTAATTTTAATTACTTTATAGTTTAATGATGTAGAATTTTCTAACGCAACATCAATACTTTGACCGTTTTGTTTGTAATTATAAAATAGGTAAGGACTAGTCCACTTATATCACGATTTTTTTTCTTTTTCTTGTCTTCTGTCTACTTTAGTTTTCAGTTCTAGTTTTAATTTTAATTTATTATGTAGTATTTAAATATTTATTGTAATTATTTAACTATTTCAACAATCTTAAGGCCATAAGTTTAAACTGATTAGTTGGATTGCGTATATCTTTAGTATCTTAATAGTATTTACCTTTAATTTATATAGGTATTAATTATTTATTTTCTTACTATGATGTTGATTTGTCTAACTATTAAAAATATAAAACAATTTACAATTTAATTTACAAACTAATTAAATCTTAATGATATTTATTTAATCATATGAAATAAAATTAACACCCTAGAACAACCACAATGATTTTAATTTTATAGACCAACGTACCTTTTATTCATATTAAATTTTATTTCATAATCAATCAGTAGCACAACTACATAAACAATGACCATATTATTATATTATAAATTAATAATCATATTATTATATATAAGATTATGAAATAAACTTGAAGACTTTAACAGTCTTCAACTAAGTCGGAATATATGAATAAATATACACTGAAATTGATAATGGTGTAGGATGTATAAATTGGGACAGCTGACATGGCTAACACCCAGTTGTCACTTGTCACTGCCACTGCCACTAAATACCACTAATAGGCTATTTAATAATAATTGTCAATATGAATCACTATACAGTCAAATCAAAAGCAATTTAGCAAATAAAAGTAAGTTTTGTGATATTAATATCATCAATGTAGCTCATTAAAACTAAAAACAAGAAATTTACGTTTTTTCTTGCGATAAAATTATTTATAAATTTTAGTTTTTCTTTTTATAAACATAATATTGAAATATAGATACAAATTAATTTTTAACTTGAATGTGTAACATCATAATTAATTCATAATAAAGTACTTTGGACTTTATTCAATATCCGTACAAGATACATATAGTATGTTATAGTGTACAGACAAATCGTACGTTACAAAATAAAGTATAACCTTTTTAATAAAAGTAAAAAGTTAATATCAGTAGTACGTAGTTCAAAACTAGAAGTTAAAAACTAGTTAATTTATTTACATATTGCAGTTACTGCACATTAGTGCACATGTGATATAAGTTATAACTATAGTAACTAAAACTTGTAGATTAAAATTGCTACACTGAACACTATACTGTGTCCTGTATCTAGTTTTACTAGTCTTCAGACAGAATACCCACTCACAAATAAAACTAACGTAATCAGAGTAGGCTGTTTGAGTTAGTACACAACATTTGTATACTTATTTAAGTTATTAATTTATCAGTTTAATTAAAAGTTAAAGTACGAGCTTAGTTTTATAACCGCAGACCAGTTCATTTCTTAAGTACAGTTACAATGAAAAATTTATTCAAATACGTTTTTATTTGTACCGTACCTGCTACTGCCTTTTAGAACTATCAAGAACACAATTTTGATTTTATAAAATATAATTAATTCCGTTTAATAATTTATTACTAGTAGACTAGTAGCAGTGCTGTGGATTGTGTGGACTCAAACAAAAAATTTTTGTTTAAAACTTTTTATAAAAATAATAAGTATAAATACCGCCAGGCAACTTACTTCACTTATTGGGAATCCGACTCTGATTCTGAAGTGGGAAAGACGTTTTTATCTGAGAATTTACGTTTCTTTAGCTTGTTAAACTTTAATTTATTTTCAGTTTTTTTTCTTCAGCACTGATGTTTCCGACACTATGCTTTAGCTTTCTGTGTCAGACTTTGCTTGACACGTCTTTAAACAAAATACTACAATCTTTACAAGTATTTTTCTCAATTTTACGTTAATAATCATAATTTAGATTTGTTTCAATCGTTGCCATTGTCAAAATTTTAAATTCGCATCCGACAAGCTTGCACTCGTAATCTACATCAAATTTGAAATTAGCAATTAGCAACCCTTTGTTAACGTAAACAATTTAAACACCAACTTTAAAATAGTAACATGCTGGTTTTTTATTGTTATATACAAACAAGTCAAGATTCACACCTCTAAGCAAGATCAAAAACAATTATTGACTATTGTTTAACTATGTTATTAAAAATGCATGAAGCAACGTATTGCAAATACTTAAGACAAATTAATGTTTTTTAGTAACTACTTACGTTTAAATCCTGTGACAGGGTCCGTCGTTATGTTGTATATTTCAAGAAACGTCTAAGACATTACAGGTATAGCACGCTTGCGCTTCTTTAACACGGCCTCTAGAGCAAGCATTTTTGGTTTTGAAGAAAAAGACAAATTTTAGTTAATAAATACAGTGAACACTGTGAAATTAAAAGTAGTTGGCGACGGCAACGACACTACTGGCACTTGATGTTTAACAGGGGTAGAAAGCTTTAAACTTGAACTAGAAACCCTAACAAATCTTTTATTTTTCTCCTAAAACTTACTTTTTTTTGCATCTTGGACCTCTCTGTGGTTTTGGAAGGGTTTGCATGTACAAGACATCTGATAAAATAACATCTGATGCCAGCACGTACAAACGCTTTTCTTTCTTACAAACGAAATCTCTATCCAGCTCTTCAATGATGTCTTTGGTAGTAGGTTTTAGACATTTCAGATTCCTTTCTGTGTAACAGAATGGATACGAATAATCAACATTTAAAGCAGTTGAGGACGTTCAAGAAGCTTAAAATACTGAACTGGAAGTTGCAGTCAAAGTTGAACGACCTCAACGACGTAAAACTTTGTCTCCTTTTGACATTGAAGTGATTTTAATTTTGCGCGGTACACTCTAATTACTACTCCGTGATAGTGGCATGCAAGTCTGACTCTTTGCCATAGAATTTCGAGTAATTCGTTTGTTTTTGCTGTTTTTGTAGCGACCTTGCCGGCTTTGTGCAGCAGCGATGATTTTTGTTTTCTATTCTGCAAGTTCAGCCTGTATTTTTGCAGTAAATAATTGTCGTGTTTAATTAGTGTAGTTGTTGTAGGAGTCTTGTTTTTTTTATGTTAACAGATTGAGTTCATTCAACAAACTACGATTCATATTAAATGCACTTTTCATAAATTCATGAAGGGATTGTTGTAAAGTTCTGCAAAAATTCGTCACCTTTTATTTTTATAATATTGTTGGAACTTGTATTAATGAGCAAAGCTGTAACGTAGATAAGGTTGGCAGTAAATATTGTCTGGTTTTATGGTTTATTCACGATTTTTTTAATTTTGATTCTTGGCAGTAAACCATGAAATTGATAAAATAGATAATAACTGTCATTATTTGAGGATAACGCATCAGTATGTTCATTCTTAACCTCTGGCTCAGCTGGCTTTGCAAATCTGACTTCGTTAACTTCAGCCACTGTCACAGGCAATTTTGATTTTAATTTAGAGGCATTGGACGTCAAAAGTGACTAAGATTGAGTTTCAACTGCTTTTGTTGAAGTTGGCACACAGTCGTTGTGTATCGTTACAAAGGTTTGATTTTTGACAGATGCAGTTAATATTGCCGAGTAGGACGTTCTGTGAGAGCATTAACAATTTGTGATGTGGATATGAAGGTGAATTTTGTTGTTGGGTCCTGTTGTAATTAGACCATCAAGGAGTCTTATAAACTGCAACAAAGTATATAAATTTGTTGTTTATCAAAACATAAATTTGATGTAAACCAAATTTTAAGAACACACAAAATACAAACAAACTTTGTTTTACTTACATTCCTAACCAAACTAAAACTAACATGTACTTACACTCTAGTGAATAACCTGACAATTTGGCATGTAGTACAGCTTACAGTTGTTTAACACACTTAATGAAAAAACAGTAACAACATCATTGTAACTGTTAAATTTAAACATTGTCTAATAATTTAAAACACCAAGTAACATTTGTACGACTTTTAATTGCAATTACCATGAACAGTACACATATCATGCCTTTCGAATTGATTTAAGCTGAAAATAGTAGATTGTTCAAACTGTACTCTAAGTAACAGTAAGGTCAAGCTTCACACCCCTTTGATTCCTACTCACATCATCCGAACAATTAATATTAATGCTAACGGAAGGGCTTGGTTTGTTAGGATCATCTTTGGTATCTGACTCAGTTTAAAATATGATCAGACGTTGACGCTTATAATTCTGCTTTTCAGCTAAAGTGTCCATTGTTTATTGTTTACAACTGTAAACGAAGCTTTGATCATTAATTTTTTGAATCAGAAAACTGATGTGTATATACTAACTTGATGATCAAAACTCTTAAACAGGACTTAAATTTTAAACATTTATGCACAAAATATAGTCTTAAAATCCTATTCAAAGGCCAACAGCCAACAAAGCAGAACCCATATAACTTTATATCAGAGAACTATTTTTGAGATTATAACCCAAAAATAGGAAATATTTAGTAATTCAGCTTAATATATCTTGCGTGTTATAAAAGTTTTACTATTACATTTTAAACGCAATAAAAATACGCACAACAAGTCAGAACTCAAAATAGAATTAAAAACGTCAATCATAGTAATTCCGCAGTTGAATGAGGACTGCTATTTTCTGTGTTAATTTTAAGTTGATATTCAAGAATTTTAAACTATGTGCCAACTGCAACACACGTGGCTTTGTGTTGTGTATCAGAGTATAATTGGTGTGCATACAAATTCACACTTTATACTTTAAACCTCCTACTAGACCCAGACACAGCCGCGACAGGTTAACAACTTTTTACCTTAACTACTGTACTTTCTTGCACATTCAGATGAAAGAATATATGATAAATTTTAATTATTTATATTTCTTACAACAATCTAACTAATGAAAAATATATTTATTATGTGGGCCAAACCTGTCTTGCTCTGTGATCTGTAAAGACACTAGCTTTCTTCCTGCATATTATTGTTATAATGTGCGGTGAGCACAAGGTCGAATTATTAGATCACTCAAAAGGTATTTGATGAGCATGAATTAATTAGGTTATTAAGGTCAAGTACAAACGTTGTAAAATGAGTCATGTTCAAATATGTGTTTATGTGACGCATTCCAAATTACATTCTAGGTTAATGTCAAAATTGTTATGAGTTCTAAAACGTATTTTATGTATCAATACGAGGTCTAATTTGTGGAAACTCGGAGCTACAAAAGTATTCTTATTCCAATCGAGCTCTCGAGAACATCTATTGTTTCTATTGAATAAATCCTATTACCTACTTCTGTTAGACAAATCTCTATTAACCACAAAAGCTATCTTTATTTATCGTTCTCTTCTAGCATCAACTCACAAATATAACGTTATGATGAGTTGAAACTCTTAAAAGTTGAAGCTTAGGTGGAGGCAACTACAGTTAGAAGACTTAGAACAAAGTTAGAAACTTGAACTTATAATAACTTAAACAGAATCTTGTGAGTTTGCAGTATGTAACGCTCCTGAACCAGCTTCCGGGGGCTCATTAAATGAAGTGTAAGTACCAAATACAAAATACAAATCGCCAGTGAAGGATCATATTGGTTTTCTTCCAAAGGTATTGCTAAAATTAAGGAAGGAAACGGATTTGATCTTTCACCAACGAATATTCTTGTTCGTAGCCTTTGTAGACAGAAGCTGCGTTATTTTAAGGTATACATTATAATTTTATTTATTTAATTAAATATGAAATGAAGTTAACACCTTCAAACAACCACAAAAAATTTAATTTTGTGTACCAATGTACTTTTTAGATGCTGAGCTTAAGCATATAATGAAATGGTCATGTCCGTCTGTCCGTCCGTCTGTTGGTCCGACGCTACAGGTCAAACCGTTTACTCGATTGTCTTAAAACTACTTACTTAAAACTTACTTAAAACTAAAATCACAAATGCGAGCAAGCAGGTCTGTATTGTTTTTTACTTTAATCGGACTGACCATTGCTCTACAATTAACAGTTGTATGGACCTATGTCAGAATATTTGGTAGTAAATAGCAGCAAAAATGGATGCATGGGCCAGACATAAATGATGTCACACAAATTTACCAAATCTTTTGACCCAAGCACTAACCTTCTCAATTTCTAAACATTGCATAAATGCCCATTTTGAACATGGGGTGTCATCTTTTCCAAGTGACTCACCCTTAACGCAGACAAAGCCATTTGTGTCCCACCCTAAATGCCTACAACATACCAAATGCCGATATACAAAATATCCCGTATGAGCACTGCCATCTATCCACCTTAGTAATAACTTCATTTTGGAGTGATAAAGTTACAAACGATTTAATATTATTGGCTCTGAAATTCAAAACATTTCTTTTCATTTTATTTCCAGTTTATTCACAAGTGTGTAAGCTTCAAAATTGTTCTAATTTTTATTTCTAGGCCGTTATAAGTACATAACTGTAATGTCAATTAAGGTGCCCCTACATACGTAGCATCATCAATAATGCTCACTTTAGCAACAATTTTGTAAGACTTGCCAATAAAAAATCCGGCGCTTCGCGCCGGATTTGTCCACCGTGGGCCCAAAGTAGATGCTGAGCTTTCAGCAAACCTAAGCGTTAATAAAACAGTAAAGCATAGTTAACGCAACTTGGTCTGTTGTGGTTTAATATGATCTGGTATGGTCTCGTCTGGTGTATAATGGTCCGGTAGGGTCTGGTCTAGACTGATCTGGTC
>JAQFZE010000492.1:0-25798 GCA_034695245.1 Dicyrtomina saundersi | reverse complement strand
CATATCAACTGTGTGAGTGTGTGGATCCTCGTGTATATGAATATTATCCCTATCATATAGACGTGTGCATCCCGCCGTATATACATGAATATCATTTAATACATAGCCAACACTTCATACATTCATAGTTATAATTACACACGTTGCCATTCCTATTTCCGCTCAGGACTGATGAGGCACACAAAAAAATCGTTTTAATCTCTATTATCACAGCATGAAGATGACAATATAAAATCTCAACTAATTTGTTTTTTAACATTTTCCCTCATAGCCAATAGTCAAAAAAAGGAGATGTGTAATTATATAAGTCATGTGCCATTTCCATTACTAAATGAGGCAATGACTCTTTATTTTAAATAAACGCATATTATTAATGATGCAGGAGTCGGTTTAATCAGAATTCCAAATTGCTTATTTTGCAACTTCAGTCAACAATTGCAGTGATATGTACATGTGTGCAATTGATATACATTACTTAACATGTCTCTACACCTACGCAATTTTCACCGGTCTTCAATTTAGAATTGTTGAATTTGTAGGGGTTATTTTAATAAGAAATGTTATTTGTTACAAACTGCCAAAATTATATCTAAGGAGAAATAAATCACGGGGAAAAAATTCATTTATTGTATCTTTGTTGTTTTCATTAATGGAAATCGAATCAAATAAAGCGAAATAATTAATAAACTTTTTTTTATAGAAAATATTATTTATTTGAGAAAACGAAACATTAACACAACGCTTGTACTTTCCAATACATGCGGCATATACACCACTTTTCTACGACTGAGTTTAGCATTCCACTTGTAGTAATAACGCCAGAGCACGGGGACAATTTTCAGAACGCGTTTTACTTAGCAGGAAATTAAAAATTCTGGGCGAGCTTTACAATTTTAGCTTTTATTAACTACATACCTACTTCTACTTCAGAAATCACCCTTTTAAAATGGTTAAGCCGAGAAATCTTTATAATTGTTCAAAAAAGAAAAATTGTAATTAATTTGAGTTCACTTAAGCTTTTAAAATTGGTAACGCAATTATTCGTACCCGCGGGCTATTCTCATCTGGGGTTTTCGTACCCCTCGTAATTCGCACCCTATTCAATGAGGCACACAAGATTTGGGTGGCTTGATGTAAATATTTTTAAGTTGCACTAATCTCTTAGGGGACGAATTGAATAGGATACGAATTATGCAGGGTACGAATCATGAAGGGTACGAATCATACGGGGTACTGAAATCATCCAACCTACGCATCATGCAGGCTACGAATCATGTAGCCTACGAATCATGCAAGGTACGAAACATGCAAGGTACGAATCATTCAGGGTACGAATACCCCAGGTAAAATGGATTACCTAGTCCTTAAATAAGTCGACTTTATTTTGCAAGCAAATTAATGTGTACAAATCACACAATACGGCATGGGACTTTTTTGTTTTATGATTCTCATCACACCATACCACGGCCTCGCCATATTATAGAACATAGAGCTATCAGCTTTTACAATATACATATGTATAGTCAATAAGTCACATACACTGCCTGTATTTTATTAATCTAATTATATAAGCCAGTTATGCAATTATATTATATCTGCATATCTATACATAGTAGGCATGCCTATTTATACTCCATGCTCTAAGATATTGTACAAACAATCTTATAATTTCTAAGGTGATAGTAATAGTACCTAATAGTAGTGCACGTATGTAATTATACCAAGATACATTGGTACTTGCTATATATACCCATACTCACACGGATTACAGTTACACCTTGAAAGCGTACATTGCGCCTGCAATTTGCAATCCCTTCAGACAGTCTTTTACAATCACATCCGCTAGATTGAAATATGTAGCTAAATAGTTTACTGTACGTTGCATTGTAAAGTGTAAACTGCCATGAACTTTTATTTAAATCCTCAAGATTATTAACATGTTATAGTTCAGCCCTTTTATTAAAACTTTCTTATTTCTTCACTACTATTACTTATAATTTTTTGCATCAGCTACTAATTAGTACTTCAGTACCTACAGAATGTATAAAAATTACTATTCAAAAAAATAATGCAATAATGGAATTCATTAATTCACACACCTTCAAATTTTGAGTTTTATCACTTTTATCTCAAGCTTCTTACATGTTAATTTTTTCCGTTTTATTAAGTGTATATTGTGTATAATATATAATTCTATTACAATTTTATTCGAATTGAAAAACAGTATCATGGAATTTTAAAGTGCATTTCTGAGGAACGTTCACATTGACGTTTAAGATTTTTAGAAAATGAACATTCATAGTGCGATCCATTTTAAAAATTAAATATATATTCTAATTCAGATATTTTAAAATCCGTAGAGTCCATTAAACTTTGCTCTGCTGTTAATTTCAAATATGTAGTCCTCATAGGTGTTTCCATATTGAGTCTACCTACGTGTCTGGGTGCTTTTACGGGGCTGGTGGTGGTACGTACGTACTGGTCCTGGGTCCTATTTGATATCCGGCCATTTTTCCACAAGGATTTAAATAGTATGCTTTAAATAATATAAGGATTTTTAATAGTATGTATTTTATCTTTTTGCGTAGATAGTAATGAAGAGTTTTATGAGTTTACAAGGAATCAAAGAGGGGAAAGTTGTGTGGTATACATAGGTGAGGTATGTATGAGGTATGTAAGATTTTCATTTTTAAACGTGTAGGTAGACGAGCTTCCCTGAGAGGGAGGGCGTAGTACGGAGTACGTAGTACGGAGTACGGATTACGGATTACGGACTCCTCACAAACTGACAACTGAGAGGTGCATATAGGTTAGGTAGGTTGTAGGCACATACATAGCTTCTTCACCTACTACTCCTGCTGATAGCTGGCTAAAGTAATAATACCTCAAAAGACCCAATAAGACTATATCACTCAAACCCATGTATATAATTACGTACATGTATATATTAGATAGGAAACGACAGGCTTTCGTAGGCATTGGCTTTCGCTCCGGCTGTACATATTATGTATCCATCGTCATCATGATGTAATGAGGAATCAACTGAATAAAGTTTTTATTTTCCTCCCAGCTTCTCTCTTCCTCTCCACCTCCACATCTTGTGACGATTAGTAGGAATGAGATGAAGATTGTGTAGGCTACACACACTATACATACAGATGGAGCTATATAGATATACATGTAAAATTAAACTAGTGCTGTGTGAGCACGATTACGAAATTACGAGAGACATCCACATAGACTGTATATAGGAGAGATAGGACGAGGACGGTTTAGTTTTCTTCTTCTTCATCTTCTTCTTCTTGTTTTTCAGTTCCTTGATTCGGATTTTTGGGTTCTCGTGACTTTGGACCGGTACCGGTCCGTCTATATAGGAACATCTTTGCATATAGGGCCATCTCATGGGAAAGCCAAAGGGGAAGGGAATATTTTCCTGAATCTTTTTGAACACGTTTTTAAACAATCACCATCACCAGATCACATCACCCTCTTCATACCCCATGCCATACCATACCATGCTTTGCCATGCCATGCCATGCCATGCCATACCGTGCCATACCGTGCCCGACGAGGCTATAGACCAGACCGGCACCGGTACCGGTACCAATATAGAGAATGCAAAGATAGATTCCATGCTCACATTTTGATCTAAACTTAGATACTTGCCAACGCGAACACTTTCCATACCATACTACTACCACCTCTCATCTCCATATCGCCGTCGCTTTACTCCGGCCATTTTTCTCAACATTTATTCTACAGCCACTACTTACTTGAGGCTCTTATTATTTCTTGCTATACCAAAAAGCAGTAACCAAACTCAACTAAACTAAACCAAGTCGGAGTTGAAGAGAGAGAGAGACAGACTCACGTTATGCAATTTAGGATATACATGTATGTTGGTCGCCCTATAGCGTCCCTAGTTAATGCATAAGTACACTCAAATTATAACTTTAGTTTTTAGTCGAGTATTTCTTGAGAGTCTGGTTGACAATGACATCATCCAATCTTTTATCTGTTGGCCCAACAACATTGTTATATTTCAACTCAACAAAACAAACTCTAAATATGTGAAGCTGGTAATGTGTGGGTCCTCGTCCTGGTGAGGACAATAATAATAATTGGGATCGTCAGGGGCACTACATAAAATGTCCTGGTGAAAAGCCTGATCTGGTCTCTTCTCTTTTGTGCCCTCGTCCTGGTCTAATAAAGTCAACCAAGTGAATTGTACGTATGCACCTATAGGTGGGCATACGCTTACAGCTACATATGAGGAAATACAGTTTCAGTTTCAATAACAACAAAAATGCAACGAGCTCTCCCATATTCCAATTCCGATTTGGATGCAGAAACTATTTTAAGCTGAGGAAAAAAAAACCATTAAAATTTAAAATATAGGCTTTAGTAATAGTTAGAGAAAAGATTTTATTTTTTTAAATGTCAATTTTTTGACTGTTATTATCATTCGAGAGGAAATGTTTCTTTTGTCGTCGTATTGTCCAAAGTTTGAATTTAAAATTAGGTACATATAGTTACATACGATTTTGTGGATTTTAGAGAACAGAGGATTTTGAGACAAGGGACTTGTCACAGTTGTCGTTGTCAGGAAACATGTGAGATTTTTAAACAAAACTTTTCAAGCCAAAACAAAAGGTTAAATGTGCCAGGGCAGGAGGAGCGGATTAGCGGATTTGGCGCCTTCATAATAATATATATGTTATAATTGTCCCTGTCTAAATACCGAATACCGAACCAAGCCATACTGATTATGGGCACGGACATAATGTCCGGGAGGAAAGAGAAAACTGTTACTATTTTATTTAAAATTAATGAAGCCGTATGGTTTCAGCTACTTTTATATAGGGACAGGCAGTAACAACAGCGGCTTCTTTATAATTAATTATGTAGACGTAGACATGAACAAGAATTGTTATGATTTTTTATTTTGCTGATTGATAGCCGCCTCCATTATTTAATTGCCCAAGCCTTGATCAGGGAACTTTGTATTTTTTTTTGTGTTTGTAGGGAGGTAGAATTCATATTATGTAATTGAGAAAGGAAATGGGTATAGGAAGTTGGGGCCTTGAGATTTGCATTTGTACAGCAGTGTCCCACATAATTATTTAGTTTTACGTATATATATACATCAAAGAATAATTATACGAAATTTATTATGGCACTGTTGCACACATTGTTGTAAAGTAAGGAACGCACATCTATACATAGAATATTTCTGACACGAGATAAGCATCCAAGTTTTTGACTAATAGGTAACAATTGCACTTTGACTTAATTAACTTAATGGGTATAGGTATATCGTATATATTGTACTAATTTACATGCAATATATTATGCAGTTATACCAACATTGTAAAATTTGTATTTGCAAACTTCTAATAATGGCTATGGTGGGTAAATTCCTGAAAATTTTTTAATTAATTTGCCTTTAATAAATTGTTAATTACCTACGTATAATAATTATGCATGCATTATATTACATATGGTTGCAGCATCAGCCCTCAGCTAAAGTAATCAGTCATGCTAAAAAACCTTAAGACGAATCTTTGAAATCTATAAAATCTACAATGTACCTGCCGTGTCGCCGCCTGTAAATATATGTAAAATACGTATGCAGTAAATGCAGTTAATAATATTGAGCGTCTAATGCAAAGCCTCGTTGTCGTTTCTATTTTCAGTCTGGAGTTAATATAATATACTCATCAGAATAATAATATATTGGCTTTGGCTTTACTGCTTACTAAAAGTTATTAATTTATTTAATTTTATCTTAATTTTTAAGTTAAATTAAAATGGTTCAGTTTTTAGGAGAATCTCCATTTTCTTGCTTTTTTTTTGACATTCTCAACAATAAAATGACTCAGTTTGAGAATCTTGAAAAAGAGGGCTCAGAGAGATCAAAGAAATGCTGGAAACTTTATAAGTTGTCAGTACAAATAAAATAACAGCCGTTATACACACAAAAAAATCAAAATTTTAAATTCTTAGAATTACAGTATAAATGTTCTGCATTGTGTACATCGTCCAGATGAGCTAAAAGCTGTTCAAAATCGGTCAAATCAAGCCAAGACTTTGAGCATATTGTACTATAGTTGAAACCCTGTAGAAAAATGGAAATAAAATTGTGTATGTGTTTATCATCTGCTGCTCTGGTTTTTTTTGCAACCATGTGAAGGACTCTTTACAAGGCAAGGCAGAGTAACCAAGCAAGAGAGAGAGAGAGAGATAGACTCGTAGGTCATAGTCATAAAATCCGGTTGGTTCCATTGCCATGAACATAGGAACATTATGTGATGACAATAATACTGCATTTTAGTTGAGCACCGGCACCCGCACCAGCACCAGCACTGGGAACCGGTACCTACAAGGCATGTTAAGATGGGTATTAGAATGCAATGTAATTTGCTTAATAGAAGCGTTAAAAAAATAGAATCAAGACATTACTGCATATTACCGAGGATTATAATATTAGTAGGTAGTAGGATTATGCTATCGTTATATAACGGCAACAGCGTGTGCTTTCTTTCTGCTTTCTACAACTTCTACGTAATCACTAAACTACCTACTTCAAATTTATACCTGCCTACATTATTTTTTGGAAACATTAATCTAGTTTATACAAAATACGGAAACTGAAACTTTCAAAACTTACATTTTCCTACAGAAAAATAGAAAATAGAACACCGTTTATTGTTTTTCACGCTACATAATTCTCCGCACTAAGCAAACAATAAATTTTCCACTCCGCTCGCCATTTAGAATTCCAATCTAAAATGCCATAACCAACAGTAAATAGTTTTAGGGGACCTTCTTGGTCCCTTGTTTGACATTCGATGATGATTCGTGCTGCTGTATTATCTCACTAATATCATTTCTTACCACTTTTCTTTAGGACTTTTAATAATTTTCATGTTTTAATTAGAATTATTACAGAGTTTTTTTGCAGTTGGTTCACGGGACCCAGAAATTCAATCTAAAACAAACGCCCACGGGCATCATATGAGCAAAGCGTTCAGCTGACTCCTTTAGGAAATGTTATTGTGAAGCCGGAAGTGATATATGATTCACTGCGATATCATGTTCACCCAGTTGTAGTTGTAATTCTAGTAAATGACATATATGATCAATGGACAGAGTAAGCAATCCCAATCTTGATGACATTGGATCGCCTTACAAAAAAACACACTCTTCGGGTTTGGCGGGTAACTTGAACATACTGTGAGAGGGCTTTATCAGTCAGTACGTCAGTAATCAGTAGCCAGTTTATGTATTTTCGATTTCAATTTTGTCGATTTATCCAATAACGGTAACAACTATAACGGCAATACTAGTAATACGGCTATATTCCCTAATGCCTAATGCCCACATGGCCCATCCATACTCCATATATTATGCATTAATCGTTTAAAAGAAGAGGCCGTGGACAGCGTGTGTAAGTAGAACCTGCAAAAATTATAATAATTGTATAGATTGGGATTGGGGCAACAGAACTATTTAGGTACCGACCTACCTACCTACCTACGTACCTTTCCAAAAATGCCAAAAAATAAAAATAAAATGCAAAAAGGAAATGTGGATGGAAGGATTTTGTTAAATAATGTTCAGCAGTTTAAAGTTTCACATGTATAAAAAGAAACAAACAAAAGTTATAAAAAAGTTGTCTTATTTGTACACCAACCTACTCACTGTTCTACTACTCCGCTCTGCTACGTGCTATACGCCTTCTCGTCTCGTTTTCGTTTTACTCTAGATTCTATTATGCAGCCCATAATGTACTCCGAACTACGGATACACGGAGCTGATCTGAGCTGTAATCAGGAAACTGTTGGTATTGGAAATTGGAACCGATACCGGTACCGGTACCGGTACCGGTAGCAGAGAACAGGCACTCGCACCGGGACTGACTGGGACCGGCACCATGCCGGCATTTCATTTTGTCCTGACTCAAGTGTCAGTCATGTCATATCAACTCGATATGCAGTTGAGTTGGAGTTGGAAATATATATGTATAGAGAATAATAGACGCAAAAGTTTAGACTTTCCAGAGCACACACAGTTCCACTTCCCATAACTTCCAACAAATACAAGAAAAATAAGAAATTACAAAGTGCAAACAAGCCGCAGCTCTATAAACCATAACCATAACCATAACCATTAACAATTAGTATGAGTCATACAGGGTACCTATACAGGCAGATATACCTTTACAAATATATATATAGATAATGTACCCATGTACATACGATACAGCTACATCAACCCGTCCTGGCTGACACAGTATACCGTTGAAGTTGAAAAGTAGAGAGAGAGATCTCACAAGCTCTCATCCATCATTGCAGATTAGATTTGGGAAAGAAGAATATTTTTAAAGGTGAACAATGTTTCTTTGTCCTATATACACGCTCCATACTGTACAGATGAGGCTCTATGTCCTCCCATATAACTATCCGCATACCCGCCCATATCACATAAAAATACACTGAGAGATCTAAAGATATCTCCAGAGAAAATTGTTGCACTTTTAACTCGACCGACATTCTCATGTCATAAACCAATTTTTATTTTATAACCTTCCTTCCCCCATCCCTTCCCTTCTTTCGGGACCGACTTTTCTTGGACGACTTTGGTTGAGGAGTGAATTCAAAATCCATACGTAATTTTCAAAAAGTAATTTATGACTTTGAATATTTCTTGCATAAAATATTTGCATGGTCAGGAGGATATGAGCAACTATAAGGATACTGCTGTTCGTCAGGGCATTGGTCCTGTCCTCTCTTCCGGTGTTCATATTGGTATATTTCTTATTTTTGAACACCATTCAAACAGATTCTGGCGGTATTAAACTGACTTCTTGAAGAAAGCTGTATTGTACAAGATCCTGAGCTATTCGCACTGTTTCTGAAAATATTAGCTAAGGAACTACATGATTAGTCTTATTAGTTGGCCCACAATGTAGTCGAGCAGATTTTTAACGTTAATGTTTAAAGGTAAATTTTAATAAAGAGACATTCCCATGATATTTACTGGTCAGCTGATAGGTCCCTCGTCAAAAGTGATGTCGTTGTTGTTAGCCGTTACTACGTAAACCTGAAACAGAAACAATGTTAAATTGACACTGAATAAAATTGGAGTGACACCATTTTACAAAATGTAACATTTTTAAAAAATGTTAGTTAACCATCATTAATAGTTCAATTTAAATAATTACGAACGACATTATAATTGTGGAGTTTCTCACAAGGATCCAGCCGATTCTATAGGCTCAATCTGACAGTTCTTTTAAGAGAGAGATTTCATAAAATTGTTTGTTACGTGCAGAAAACTTGACAAACAACATTACGTGATGACGATTACGTGCCTCTCTTAATGTTCTGTCGTATATTTAAAAACAAGAGCTGTATAGTGGAGTCCTCCAGACTTGAAAATTACTTAAATCACAAGTTCATTCAAGTTTAAAACTCTGTGGAAACACATACAAAAGAAACCATGGAATTAATATAATAAAAACTTATGTAAAATTACATTAGGTATCTGGATTAGTTAGTGTTAGTACTGTGTATGGATAGTGTGCATGTTCCTCCGTTTTTTTTGTAATTGGACAGGAGCCAAGGGAACGAGGTAAAGAATAAGACTTATTCCGTAACGGAAGGATTAGGATCTATCCTATCCCTATCCTATCCTCACGTATGTACCCACATACTCTGAATATTATAAATTATTATGTCTGTTCCGTTTCTTCGAGGTTTGGACTCGGACTCGAATTTGGATTCAAACAATTAACAAAGCCACAGAGAGAGAGAGAGAGAGAGAGAGAGAGATGCCTTCGTCCTGCCTGCCAACCAACGTTCACGTTCTATAATCTGCTGCAGTCTGCAGTATTTAGTAGTCGAAAAAGAGCCTATCTGTAATCACAATAAATAGGAAGAGCATATAGCATCATATAAAATTATTACACACAGCTACAAAACAGTTACAAGGAGAATGATCTACAAACAAAACACCTAATTAATTTTTGGTTTAAATATAAACAAGATGAGAGTAAAAATAAAGAAATAAAAATGTTTACAATTTTTGACTTATTCTACAATATATATTTTAACATTATCCTCATCATCAAAGTTAATGATTTTTATACACACGTAGTGATTTTCTTCAGTAAAAATTTAAATTCGGATTCTTTATTAAGTCACGGCATGTATAGCAACTAAGCCCATAGCTGATTTAGCATCCGCCGTCTCGGAAGTAGCTCCCATTTTACCATGACACGTTCTCCGCTGTCTACCTGTTAATGCCTCAATCCCCGCTGGTGGATGTGGATCTGGACCTGTATCAGCTGGGAGGCATCTTTCCCACACAGTGTCTATAGGTACATGCCCACACTTTTACACTATAGTATAATATATCCACAAAAGATTTTGAACTTGCACAATGAAAAATCTTCAAGTCATAAAAAATACAGCATATGACTCTCTTTCTTGTGACTGCCGAACTGCCGACTGCGGGACGACGGGAGGAAAGAACATGTAGCATGTACAATTATAAACCATATGCAGACAGTTTCAAAAATATTAATAACTTTGGGAGTAGTAAATAGTAATAATAATAACTAATTAAATACCACTACAAATCTTCTTTCTCTTTCTACATACTTATCACGCAGTACGGTGGTTAGAGAGCCGCAAGTCTTTTGTGTGGAGATATAATATAGCTACATATTATTACATAACATAAAGTAATAATAAACATATGTAGTGCCGGTACATGGCTTTACGTACAGATCAAGCTTTAAACTTAAACCCCGCTCTCTCATCCTATCGTTACCGTTCCCGTTCTTGTACAGCAGCGTACATGTGCGTCTTAAAAAAGGCATTACGTTCAGCCTTTTCTACCAATATAACGAATACGGAGCCGAACCGAGGCAGACTACAGATATCACAACAGAGCAGAGGCAGCTTTGAGAGTGCATGTGAGTTTTGCTTGCGTAATAGAGAGAGAGCATATGATATAAGTGATTTGATTTGAATAAGCCGGGGGTGTATTTTCTTGACGGGAAAAAAGCGGAAGAGAATTAACTCATACGTCTTGTCCAATGTTCGCGTTGTTTTATTCAACGATATGTACACACCGAGTTCACATATAGGGTGAGGAGACGAGGTGGATGAAGATACAGTTACCGGTACCATCCATATTCCGTGCCCCGGCTCCGGCCCCGAACCCGCCAACTCTCATTTCTCTTAGGGCTCCATGTTGAATTTTGAATTTCTCGGATGGAGTCGGTCGGGACTCTGTTTTCTGGTTACATCTCCTCGTCATAGAGATACAGACACCGGGGCAATTCCAATCACAATCCCAAAATTCTACTTCTGAAATCCAAATCCAGCCCATTGGAGTGAGTGGAAATCCGCGGAGAGACGGAGAGTAGTAAGTAAGGTGTGTGTACATAGTAAAGTAAGAGCGTATATGTTCTGGTCTTATGGCTTCTGGTTCTGGTTTCTGCCTTTCTGGTGGAGATGAGATGAGGGAGAGGATGGGATGGTGAACTGAACTGACGATGTGAGTATGTGTAGTGTACGGAATGACTTTGGAATGAAATGATACGGTACGGTACGGTATGGTGTCAACGACGACGCTGTTCCGGAAGCTATACACTCTTCTCCGTCTACACTTTTTGAGCCGAGATCTCGATACCCATAGCATACCGTTAACCGTTTACCGTTACCGTACAAAATGAACATCATCAGGAGCAGAAAAGAAGGAGCAAGGAGCGATCTTCTTCCCTTTTTTCCTTTCCCTTAGCTTTCCATATTCCACATAGCTCCCTGCCGATCCGGTCCTCACTTTTTGCCCATCTCTCCCTCCCTCCCTCTCTCTTTCTCGGTCTCTCTATTTTTAAGCACAAGATGTGTGTTTCTACTTTTTCTTAAGTTGATCTAGTTGGACCTGTGAAGTGGAGCTTGGATCCATCAACCAAACCAGTAGTGCATTGTTCCACTGAACTCACATTTTACATTTTCAATTTTCAAACCTACCAAATTTCATACACCATACCATCCCATGCCTTCATACCACCGCCACCACCACCACCACCATCACCATCACACTCCATCACACTGTAAACTCTACACTGCACTACTCCAACTTGACTATTTTGTATTTCATATATACGAATATATGAGGGTATGTCTACAAATACATCCATATTCCATATGCTGCTATATGCTCTAACTTCCACTTTCCCACTCTCCACTACTACTAACAATGAGGAGACATAATACCTTGGAGAGACAGAGATACTATCAAATCTCGCTATCTTCTCTCTATGCCCTATGCAACTCTCGTACTAATACACACTCTGAGGCATCCACATCCAAATTGACATCATCATCATCATCATCATCAACATCATCATCAAAAAAAAGGAGAAAATTCTTCCAGTATGATCTTGTGAGCCAAAGCAGAATTTGTCTGTCTATTTAGTCTTGCTCAGTGAGTTGCTCCGTCCAACTCCAAAGCCAAAGCCAACTAACCCAACTAACAGTGGTAAAGTGTGTGTGAACGTATGTATGTATCGTAAGGGCAAGTGCAGTGTCGATACCGGTACCGTTGCCAGAGCCAGCCACCACCACCACCACCACCACCACCACCACCACCGACTCTAAAATACTAGAATACTAGCTACAGCTAGAATTTACAATCTACAAATGGCACAATCTACTACCCGAGAGTTTTAGTTCAGCTACAACTACTGGTTGCATAGGTATACAATTAAGACGTGGAGACGACCGAGTGAGCGTGAGTGAGTGTGAGTACTAGAAGTTGCTCTTTAAACAAAAAGTCTCCTTCTAACTTCTATTTCCCATTTCCCTTAAACTACCATACCACCCTTACCATCATACACAGCAGGAACAGTAGTAGTACTATTTGACCGTAGAATAGATATGATTATAAAAATATTAACTTTATATTATACCTAACTCAGTATATCCTCACTATTCTGTATAGAAGGAGCTTGGCTGAGTCTGTGACGGTGACGGTAGTGGTAGGTTTAGAGAGATTTAACTACACTTAGCATTAAAGTTAACGCTAGGCTAGAGATGGTAAGACGGTTTTGACGAAACGGGAAGGTGTCCCACAAAATAACAACCGGAGAGAGAGAGTGAGAGAGAGAGAAGGGTTTTGAGAAAGCTACCCATTTACTCGCTATTCATACGAAATTTTCATTCACACTCCAGTCTAGCAACTAGTTACTAGCCACTACTAGAACTAGTACTAGTTCTACCAACGGAGGAACGGACGCACCAAATATACACACACACAAAACATACGACAAAACTTTTTAAAAAAAATTATAATTTTTTTTTCAAAATCTCAAACACACAGACACAAAAAAAAGAACAAAATCCATATCATTTACACATTAAGCACGAGACAAGTTACTTACACAGACAGACACTAATATAATCTAACTATTGCAATATTGACACACACAGATCACACAGAAAGTATATTTGAATTTGATTTTCTTACACATTCGAAAACGTGAAACGAAAGAAAGAAAGAAAGAAAAAATAACGTAAATATAATTATATTTATTAATATAATTACCAAAAAAAAATTATATAACCATTCAAAGTCCGAACGTCGAACGGCTTATTTATTAAATTATTATCATTTAAGTTCAACAGAATCATATTTTTAATCAAAAATAAAGCCAAAAACTAAAGTGCGAGCCAGAGGCAAGTCCCTCTATAAAATTCAAATTTTGCAGTTTATATATATATATAATATATATAATTAATGTTAAAATTGTCTTTGTTGTACCGTCTCAAAAAACGTATTGTCTCCCTCCCACTCTATCTCTCTGTCTGAAAAACCGTGTACAAAATAATCTATCTCGTTTACTGTTTTGACTGACTTACCTCTATATACGTCTACTTTTTGTTCGTACATTCATATTAGAATATTTCTGTTGAAGGTTTGTTTTCTTGTCTCAAATTGTTGCCGGTAAAATATTTGATCCGACTATATCATTATTATAATATTATTATTTTTTATTATTTTTCCAGAAACATTTTCTCTTTTTATTTTTCACCACCTTACTTCACTCGTCGTCGTATTCTCCGTAGGGATTGAACAGGTACTTTTAACAAAACTTTCAAAATAAATCTCTAAATTTGTTTATACTATATCGGGATTAAAATATTCAAAGGACCTCCATCGTCATCATCACCATCATGAACAAATCAGAATTCGAATAATTATTATATGTTCTTATCAAAGATTGTCATTTTTGTCATCGTCGAAAATATTTCTTTGCTGTGACACGTTTGAAGAAATCAGTGATACGATTTTTAAAAAAAATAATAATATTTAACAGTTTAATAAAGAAAAATTACTTACGTAATAAGAAGAAAATTTAAATTTAAAATCTCCAAAAGTCCAAATTCATAAACACCACGCAGGAAGTTAGTAAACTTGAAATTGAAATTAATTAAAATGGATTTTCCTTCTCGTCGATCTTTTCAATATACATTGTGACTTAAGTATTTCAGTTCCATATACTAGTTCCTACAAACACACAAAACACACAAAAAAAGACAAAAGAAATTTGAAAAACATCATCATGGGAAATCATATTATCGACAATATGTTTTGTCTAAAGTGAATATTTTACTCATAAAGTGAAGAAGATACGGGTCAAGAAAGCCTGAAAGAGGGGGGGAAAACAAATTATTAACTGTACAGTATAAATTTTTAAAGAAATTATTGGAGATAATCAAGGAAGAAATTCGTTCCACGTTCATTTCCGGATTGGAAACGTTCCGTTGAGCGGATATGGACACGGACACATGGAAAAATTTATGATAAAACAGCCAAGTCAAGTTGAACATGTTTTCTAAAAAAGAATATATATCTATATACAGATATAAATCTTCTAAGAGCCTGTAGAGAGATATGGAGGAGGAGTATATATGGATGGGGATATATTATATACTAAATCCTATACATACGTAATGGTCCCAACTCCTATATATCTTACATACATAGTGGAAAAATATCTTCTCACTCAACTTACACTTATTTTTTTGGCATGAAGTTCAGCCAATCAAAATCTGTTTGTACGTCTTCTCTACACACACACACAAACGGATACGTTTATGATACGATACGATACGATCCTGCCAGGATAGTCTTTTTAGTAACTTTTTTTTTCTATCTCTCTTTCTCTGTATGCATGCTCTAATTTTTATTTTATTCTTCTATTTACAAAATTCTAGATTCAAACAATCGTATTTTCGCAGCATGCATTTTATGTAATATTTTTTTGTATGTATAATTAGTTTTATAATTATGTGTAATTTGTTTGGAAAACCCCAGAACCATGAGAGTACAATCATCACCAGATTTTAGTTTTGATGAGAATTTGATGAAATATATATATGAAATATTGAAATCCTGAATATGCTAAACATTTTCGTATGGAGGTAATTGCATTTGGAATGCACATAATTAATAAACGTAGGTAATAGGTAGGTAGTGTGGTAGGCATAAAAATAGGCCTCTGTACTTATTTATATTATACCATTTTTTAGTTCCAGAATGTGCCGCTTAAACTCAGTCTCACTCACAGTTCAGTTTTTAGTTCGAAGAAAAACGGTCGTGCAAAAAAGAAAGAAAGAAAGAAATAAGTTTCACACACATGCTCTCGTTTTTGCTGAGCGTCGTGTTGTACCGTCATCGCGTCGTTACACGTTACGTACTATACACTCTGTCTCATATAGATATATATGTTGGTACCTACTTTTAATTTATTACGTTTACCGACTGTACAAGTTATTTCAGGCGTATGAACGGATTCTAAGCTATTTCCCTGGCTTATTTTATCCCAGAGATTTACAGATTTTTTTTTCAAACTTGATCTTAGCGGATGGTATGACACTGGAGGTATAGTATGGTGGTAGCACGAGTTCTCAAAATGTAGAATTTACCATTTTACTTGTGTACGTAAGAACTACAGAACCGAGAAGGAATTGCTCTTGAGCCACCTGTTGAATCCCGACATCTGTGTTTATAATATTCAGAGGTACAGAGAGAGAGATTTTTACGGATTTCCTCAGCCATTTTTTGTCCATTTTTTTTTGTGACAGCATGAAAAAAAAGTTGAGAAGGAAAATTCAATTAATACGGTGTCAGTTGGATGTTGGATTTTCCAGTTACAAAAACAACAAGCACATTCCTTAGATATTGTGTCATTAAATTTTTGTTCTCGGCAATATTTTTGTACAGGCAAAAAAAACGCTGTGTCAAGTTTAGCACATTTCCTTCTGCAGCTTATACCGTTTCTGAAAACTGAATAAAATACGAGTTAGTTACATATAATCAGAATGTATAAGTGAGGGCATTAATCAGTCATTCTATTAAGGTTTTCGAACAAGTTGCTTAAAATTTGCGAGCTCATTATTTGTCAGAGCGAGATACCCGGTTCAAAAATGAACTGTTGAATACATTTATTTGGAATTATAACCGTACCCCTTAAACAGACTAATTAATATGAAATGAAAACAGTCTATACATATGTCAAAGTAATGACGGAAAGTTGCACCTGTTTGATTCCAATAGACGAATAAAGTGGCTGTCCTAGGGCAAACCGCCTTCTATAATATACGCAAAAACTCATGTCACCCAAACAGGTGGAATACATTGTTTTTGTAATCGTATTATTTTGTTGGATATTTCAATGGCTTTTCGCTATGGTCTACAAAGTATCCGAATTTGAAAATCAAACCTGCAAAACAACTGATACTCAAATACATTTTCCCCTTTATTTTAGTAGTCAAATAGAGTTTGAATTTTGTAACGGTAACTAATGTAATTGAAAGTTGCTGAAAATCAGAGTTAACCGTGACAACATACGGCAATTCAGAGTATAAAGGGACATAATTTGATAATGAATATAAAGATCGCCGCTAATCATCATGCCGATGTTAATTCTTGATCTCATTTACTATAAAATTTGTTTGAAATTTTTGAGCTTGAACTTGTTGATTATCAGCTACGGTTTTAAAAAAGTATGGTTACTTAAATGTCAAACGACTGCTATCGTAATTGTGATTACAAGTAATTATGCACAACTATAAATAGAGACTCGAGCTACGTAATCCAGCAACTTTAATATCGTAGCGCTATAACGTATTCATTTTTGAAATTTAATATGCTCCAATTTTGAATACTAAACGTTTAAACATTAGTCGAACGGTAGGAAAAGTAATGACAGTATCCTCGAGTCAACTATGACTACCACTTTTGGTAGTGCGCAAACTAAAACACCTTATATTACAATGCAAATACTTATCGTAGTATACATCCGGTTTCAGTTTACCTAAAATGTGCAAAATGGAAACTAGAAACCAAATGATAAAGTTTATCCTTGATCTTTCACTGGAATCGATCACTAGTAGTCTCTTTTGCTGTTGTTAGCACTTAACATCCTTCCAAATTATTACCGGTGCAAATAATCTGCCCATTAGCATAGATTGTAGGTAAATTATACAAATTAGTAATCAAACAAATATATGTTTTGGTTTTACGCAATCTTGCACTGGCATTGGTTAAAATCGATCTGACGGTATGGTAATATAATGGAAGGAATAAAAAATCACACGTGTTTATAATATTTTGTATCTGTGACATTGGTTTTCTATAGTAGTAAGAATACATAATAGTAGGTAGTAAGGTTTATTCTTCTGAAAGAAAATGAGTTTGCAGCATCATAGTTGAGAGTATATTCAACTCATATGCGATTAAGTGAACTTCCTAGAAGACAAAATACCTAAAGAATGCTAAGAATACTCACAAGATCGGTAAAGGGAGGAATGAAAGTAAAGAAAAATTATTTTTACAACAGATAAGTACGTGAAAAATACTCTAGGAAGAAAGTAGCTACAAAGATTGCACGTAGAACAGAGAGACGTCGAGAGACAGCGAGAGAATCGCATAGTTGAAATGTTGTGTTGTTAGCAGTACATAATAATATTATTATGTATGTAGTTGTGTGTTCGAGAAAAACTTTTGGTTAGATGACTCCATTGCACATACAAACTACAACCACATAACTAACAGAAAAAAAACCTATTTATAATATTATACAAGTTTGCGTTCCACATCTGTGCAAGTTTTGTGTTTCGTAACACATTTTGATTGCCGGTCGGTAGGTCGGTCGATGTCGGTAGTTTGTACGGAGAGTCGTCGTCGGTGAGAATAGCTCAACAACAAAAGAAAAATGAGAAAATTATTTAAATGCTGAATATAGGTAGAAGAACTAAAAACATAAGTCACATTCTTCGATTCTCCTGCCAAACCTAACAAACGGGACAGAAATAATCGAACAAAACAAATAGGAATGAAAGACAAAGTAAAATTACTCCATAGTCAGTTCATGCACACGCAAACATATTTCACTGTTTGTTGTTTGTAGCAAAATGCTTTCTACTGGCAACTGGCAGTTCTTCTAGGAAAGGAAAAACTTCAGAAAAAAATTTGGGCGTCGTTGTTGAAAGAAATGTATCAAAATTTTGAAAGACGATTTCCCCACTTCCTTATAGTGTTATTATAGCCATCCAAACAAGAAATTGCACAACAAAAAATATCTCGCTGCAGGCGGAGAACCTAATCGTTTTACTTTAAGTAGAACGTATCAATGTACCTCCATGCTTCTATAATATAATTAAGCATTATATTTTCCTATGGAGTAAAAGTGTAAAAAAAATGAAACATTTGCTACTAGGCAATAATATAAGCTAAAAAGCAAACTTTAATCAATTAAAATTAGTTGTACGTCAATCAAGTTGCTAGGCGTTATGAATTTTTGTTTTGATATTAACACTAGTTCACAACAAAAATTCATATGAATTTTTATATTCTTCATCATCCGTTCGTTTATCTGTCAGTCACCTAACTCTAACTAGCACTTCCAGTATTTAAGTGTAATACTTCCGTAATCCTGTATTTATTGTACTGACAATTGGTCGCAGCGACCGTCGCTTGCTTATATTCGCGTACATGCGTGTACACCGCCTAATATTTCAAGAAATAAGAAGTGATAATTATTTACAAGTTTACCACTCATATTATCACAAAAAGTTCTGAAAATCTTACCTTTTGTGCTGTATGCACCCAGTCTATATTTTATTGCTGTTTCTCAGCAGTCAAGAATGTATGTCTGCAAGTTAAATACCGTTGTATAATCTTTACATCTATGATGGCGAATACGAAACTATACCATTTCATTTTCACCCCGAAAAAAATTATTTCCTTTGAATATATTCAAAAACCACAGTTATAGCTTGCTTCTTCAAACATTTTAGCAAACGTATACAACAACTCCTACAGGCAGGTGTAAAATGTAAAATGAAAAGCTGGTAGGTATTCAAAAGTTGGATGATTTTCCAGTTTTCCATTTTCTTCTCAAAGTTTTCCAGTTACATTTCTTACAGTTACAGTTTTTAAATTTGCCGCTCAAGACTACCATGTCCATTTTGCCATAGCATAGAGTTGATTAAAATCCATGGTTTTCAGTGTTCTTTGTTGATACTTGGAAATCATTTAGGAAAGAAACGAGTGTCCAAAATACAGAATAAGTTGAAAGAAATACTTATTACATCAGAAATGATTTTTCTGACTCTGGCCTCATAGGGGAATAACTATGGGTACTCCAACATGCAAAGCATGTAGTATATTATATCGTTTTTTTTATACCTATAAAATATTTACAATTTTAAAGCCGTCATTAAAACAGTGAGTCGACATGGACGATGGGAGAGTGTCATCGTATGTATGTACCTGTCTCCCTGTCTATCTGTTCTGTGGAGCTTTTGTCTGTTTATTATTTCAATATTAAAGTGAGATACAAATAAAGTGTGAAGTTGGGTCTCTCTTAAGAGAGGATAGGAAGGGAAACTATAACAGAAGAAGAAAAAAAAGAGCCAATAAGATTTTCGAATTCAAACTACTACACAAAATTCTCACTCAAAAATCTTCTAAATGAAGGTGGTACCTTACATAGATTTTTTTTAGGTAGGATGTTATAGTTTGGCTTACGTTTACGTTTAGACATTCATCCCTGTCTGTACTTTTGGTCTTCGTGTATTGCTGATGTGGATGCTCTTTTTCCTTCTTTTTTTTGCTTTGCTCGGTCCTCGGTTTTGGTTTTGGGTATTTGTATTTTTGACATGGTGTGGTGGTGGTGGTGTACATGGTCTACAGTTCATTTGGATGTTTCGTAAGTTTTTCGTGTAGAGTTTTTTGGGGATGTTAGGTGGGATGGAGAAGAAGTAGAAGTGGAAGTAGAAGAAAAAGAAGAAGTTGAACATTATGCGTTCATCGTTCTTGAAGAATTTAGGAGGTGACGTAGTACAGAGTGAAATCTATTTTTACCCGGGTTTCTAGGATACATTGTGGATAAGAAAAGATTATGAGCAACTCATTTTTATCACTGTGTTCCTACATGTATTTACTTTGGCTTTTTTTTCAATCTCTATCTCTTCCCTTTTGCTTCTTATACATCGACTTGTACAAACTTGGATCTTAGTTATTTTGCTCACTTGCTTCTTTTTTTTTAACTCTTCTTCTTCGCCTTCGTCTTCTTTTTCTCTATCTTATTGTACATATTATTATTTTCTCCCACGGATACACAAGAATTGTAGATTTGTAGGCTTCTTTTGGTTGGTGGTGTTGGTATGCACCAGAGAGACAGAGAGAAACTTTATTTTTTTTATAAACTTTCCTGTCTCCTCAGCACTATGCACAGAGCAGAGCACATATAGGGAAATGACACAGCCCACGTTATATAAATTATAGAGGATTTAAATGTGTTGTAATGTAGTGTAAGTGCTGTCTGTGTCATTTAGATTTAGCAAAAGGAGACGGAGACAGAGAGCACATGTGTATGTACCTACCGTAATCTTTTTTCAAGCTTACGATCACATTTTTGCAGGAAGCTATTACGTGTGTATGTATGTGACTAGATAGAGTAGAAACTTATTGCATGGTCAATAATTTATGAGTAGTACAAATATATTACACGTTTTAGTATAGTGACATTTTCTCAGTTGGATTCCTTTTTTTTTCTTGAGAGCAAAATTACATGAATGTGTTCAGTATTTCATATGGATGATACTTTGAGTATATAATTATTACTAAATTACTTTTAGTTCCTATGTAAAAGATTTTCAAATATATTTTTGTATGTATCTAATTTCACTCTGTCTGTTTGTAAAAACACTTGCAAATAATTATGTCAGTAGTCAGTATATGGTTAGAGTGCTCAAGAAACAGTGCAAATATTTTACACTACAATTAACGTACAAACTACATGACAATAATCTTGAGAAAATGTAGATGACTTGAATTAAAAAAAAATCAATGTATATGACGATCATGTCAGTATCAGTATATACAATATTCATATTAGTAGTTTTTAAATATTATATGTTTATATTTACACATTTAAGTATTTTTATAGCCTAATAATATTTTGCATCGATTTAATTGACTACATGATTTTTCTCTCGCTCTCTCTCAATCTCTCAATTTCTCTTGGCAATACTTCCACTACCCAAATTCTGATCACCTTGACATTAAAAGATCTAAATAATATATTGATGTGACAGTCAGTGACAATTTTCCAAAGCCCACACAATATTTCCTCTCAATTTTCCTCAGGATTTTGTTTTTCCACTTAATGGCTTAAAATAAAAGAAGAAGAAGAAGTAGTGGGAAAACTCTTGCTTGGCTTTGGATTTGGATAATCAAAAACAAATCATATACAAAAAAATAGAAGAAAAAAAACAAGATGGAAGAACGCGTGGCAAACTGAATGGAAAAATACAAACATGTACATGATCATTTTAGATAATTATATGGGCTGATGATGGAAGAATACACGAAGCTCGGTGGGCCTGTATATAGTCTGTGGAGAAATCAACATTATAGACATTCCTTGTGTTGTTGAAAGGATAAATATAAATCAAATAAAAAAAGTGAATTAAAAATATAAATACTACTACAAGAAATGTTTCGGTGATGACATGTGATGATGGCGATCAAGGATTCTGTTTCAATCTATACATATATCTATGTACCTATATAGAGTATATATAGGCAATGAAAATGTGAAACATCCAGAAATGAGATCTTTGTTGATGGTGTCAAACGTGCTAGCTGATTTTTCGTTTAAATCTCTCTCTCTCTATTGCTATTCCAGAGGTTTTTCAAATAAGCTTTCCCCTAAAAGATCAACAGAAAAAAAAACATTTAAACTTTTTTTTAAAATTCCAGTCATCATATTCAAACTTCTTTGAGTATGTTTTTATTTTTAAACTTCAAAAATATGGAATTTTCATTTTTAATCTTTAATACATTATAATGCTGTCAAAACGCAAAAAGAAATATCACTAATGAGGATTAATAGGAACTGTAAATAGCACGTTTGTCCCCAGAGGAGAAAGTTTCTCATTGACTTGCACTTATATGGATATAAAAATAGGGACTACAACTTGGTATATGAGTAACGTATGATATAATATTACTTGAATTGCAGAGTTTTTGGGTGGGGTGGAAGAGAGCGTAAAGTGGGGGGTGAGTGTGTGTAGAGGGAGCCACTTAGAAGTGGCGTCGTCTGGGCGGGACGGACGACTGACCAACGGCAACTTGGTATAGAGTGAGCCAGGGCGCAGGGAGAAGGTCAGGAGGGAAGAGGGGCAGGAAGGAAGGAAGGAGAGACTTAGAGGAGGGGGAAGAAGATCAGATAGAAGATCAGGAAGAAGGAGAAGGAAACAAAGGAAAGGGAGAGAGATGGGGGCAACGGAAGAGACAGTGCCCGCCTTCACACAGAAACCCCAGTTGAGACAAGAAGATGATGGCAATCGACTCATTTTTGAGTGTCAACTGGTGGGGTCACCTCAACCAGACATTTCCTGGTTTCGGGGTGAACTCCAACTCACTGCCGACAAACGAACAGTTTTTAAAATCTCGAAAATCGCAACGAATAAATATTTGGTGGTTCTCGAGTTAGACAATGTAGTCGAGTCCGATGCTGGACTATATCGTGTCAAAGCCAAAAATAAGCATGGCGAAGTATTTGCATCTATTAACCTTAATTTCAGCCGTAAGTTCATTTATTCATTTATATTCAGCTAATTTACATTTTTACATGAAGTTCCGAGCGTTATCTATAGCGCCATTACCATACTGTTATAGCAAATACTACTAAACAAAAATAGATGAAGTCAGTGCATATCGTCGTTGAAAGCTGTCAGAATGTAACAAAACAGATGAAATATGCATTTTTTAAAGGTCAAAACTTATATTGGAGTAGACTCATCACTTTTTAGATATTGTTATTCCACATGGCTATATTTTTATCCTATATAGTATTTACACATTCAGCATAGTATATTTCAGTCATCACTTTCAATGACGATATTTTTACACGTACTTTGCAATTAGAGGTTTTGATTTGATTGTTTTACTCATTTTAACCCTGGATTTCTTCGAAATACATCATTTTTTGTGGTGGTTTTGCTAATTTAATTTTTATATTTCTAGCTGTCGATGAACCCAAGGAAAAGTAAGTTCCTCTTTTATATCTCAGTTTGAGGCGGGAACGTCTCTCAAAAGTGCTTTATTATCCACTTAATTAAATCGACATTATTAAAATTCCAATCCTCTCATATCTTGTCACGATCGGTCCCGGTCCTACTGTCACTTCCAATACTGCAATGCCATTACCATATTTCTAAATTCCGATTTCGAAATCCCTGACAATACAAAACAGAAATACCATAGTTGCTTACTTGTATAATTATACACCGTATTTCCTACAATTGTACACGGACCCATAATGCAGTACACGGGTCTGAAGGTTAAGAATTTGAACAGTACACGGGGTGTACTATTATTGTAGGAAATATACGGTATAGGTATATTAATTTAACTTGAAATGTAATTCTAATATCATTTAAACTAAAAGGGACTTGCGGTATTAATTCTGATATGGTATGTGGATATGCGAAATTTAAACCAAGTTTTGAAGCAATCTAAGTAAGTTCAGGAAAATAGTATTTAGTAAAAAATAACCTATAACCTATAAAATCGTAATATAAACGATAGTTTGCAAAAAACATGAAAATTCCATATAGTATATACCAGAGAAAAATGACTACTGTTTATTTTGTAAGGACCTACAGACTACAGACACACAGGTGATAAATTATAATGCTATGCCCTCCATTCAAATTTAGTAAGGTACCAGGTGCGAAAGACAAACGTTGGAAGGAAGGGGAGCAAGCAGGCCGTTTCTGCTAATAAACTGTTACTCTAGGTACTCATCAGTTAGTACGAACATAACTACAGATAAATTCTTTGAAAAAACCCTGAAACAGCTCGTAAAATGATAAACTGCATCTGCAGAAGCAGAACTGCACAGTTAAAAAAAAATGACTATCATCTTGTGCTCTCTACATGTGCTAACACAACTATACTGATACATATATTTAGATATGCTGACATTAGAGCAACTTGACTACACTACTATATTATAATCTGTATAGTCCTTATACCTACACTATTATTACAGTACTACATAGGGAGCACACTGCGAAAAGGGATACCGAAAAATATTCGCACAACAGGAGCTAACTGATTGAGATAAGGCAGAATTATCTACCTATCTCTTCTTTTCTATTTTCAAAATGTTTATTTATCCCGAGAGAACCTACATACTTACACAGCGGGGCCGGTTTACCGGCACCGGTACCGGTACCCAAGTCCAATCCAGAAGAAGAAAAAAAAATTTAAAAAATGCAAAATGAATTAGCGGAATACTGACATACTGCGCCTCTATATACCTTCTATCTTATTCCTGTGACTGTAAAGGACAGACGCTCTTGCTGAAAGCTTGAGCAACACAACTTTAAATTATAAACTTATTAGAAGAGGCAAAAAAATTTCACCCTGACATTAATCGCGTCTCGTAGGAATAGGAATGGCAGCGATAACGGCCGACAACGGCAACGAAACCGATACCAACAAAACATCCAACGAGATGAAAATGAAAAACAAAACGAAAGCATTTAAAACCCATTGAAATTGAAAGAAAAAAGATTGAAATAAAAAAACACAACAACTATTCCATGGATAAGATCTTGACTGATTTTGAGAATGAATAAATGAGGGAAGGAGTAAGGAATTAGTTCAAGCAGAGATATTATATACTCAACCCTAATGAGCATTATGACTAATTACTTTTTTTTACCACCCAGTTTCGAAAAGTTTTGAAAGCCTAGTTTTGAAATTCCTTCAACCCGAGTTGTTCTGACTAGTGAGTCTATATAATTACAGTATACCTTCCCAGATAGTACACAACACAAATTATAGGGATACCAACTTTATAGATTTTAATTTTATATATATATAGTTATATAATAATAACAAGACCAGGACCAGGACCAGATGTCGAATGTCGACGCGTTGACTTGCTATCTCCCTCCCTCTAGACATTGTTTGTCTCCTCGATTATCAATATTTATACTTTATACAACATGAGACGACAGACTTTTTGAATTCTTGACTAACTGCGAACTCATTATACGAAATATCAAAATACAAAATTTTTCTGGATCTGGATATATTATTATGTATAGCCCATGTATCTCCTATCTATGAAATACTTGGTGGATAATTATAATATGAGCATGTACACGCTCAAAGTAATTCTTGTCCA
>JAQFZE010000491.1:0-25811 GCA_034695245.1 Dicyrtomina saundersi | reverse complement strand
CATATCCAATTTAAGCTAGAATCAAAATGAGCTATGTCATAAAAACAAAATGAGAAACAGGCGTAAAATGTTAATTAAGTGTTTTTGAAAAGTGTAAAATGTTCTAATTCCACGTTTTTGAAAAGGTGCTCAATGTTGTATTTACATATTTTTGAAGAGTGCTCAATATTCTATTTAAATGCTTTCAAGACATGTTTCAATTTTTTTGAAGATAGCTGATATTGTTTTTAGCTAAAACTGGATATGGGTCATTTTGGTTCTTCAGAGACGATATGTAGAAATGATGTATTATTTCTTAAAAAAGGATGTAATTTTTGATTGTTTTGATTTGAAGTAAGTTTGTGTAGTGGAGATGTGTCCTTTATGGAAAATTAGTTGAGTGTGAAATGAATGGAATTTGAAAATGGAAATGTTTTTGTCTCGTTAATTGGTTGGATGGTGTTAAATGGGAGACATGCTGCTGCTGTTGTTGTTGTTGTTGGTGAGTGATTGAGTGGTGTAGGTAAATGATGTAGATGACGTGAATGGTAAATTTAATTGAGATGGAGAGAATGTTGGGGAATAAAAAGAGGGAATCTGTGGGAGTCGGAGTAAAAATGTGCATAAATAATGAGACGTACAACTCTCGTTGGTGTTCCTGGCCCATGTGTAAAATGTGTTCAACATCAAATTCTCACTCTGCGAGAGTCACATGACTCCGTCCAGATGCAGACCCGACAGCTGAGCTGAGCATCTTCTTCCCATTTCCACACATTTCACACATTTCCCCCCTTTTCCACGTTTCGTCTTTTCTGCCCTTTCTACGCTTTTACACATTTTACACATTTTCACGCTCTGTGGCCTCGAGATATTCCTCTGTACAACTCACTTCAATCAAATCCTTTCACAACACGCAACCTTCACTTAATTTTATTCAAAAACACTCAAATGTCCCATGTACGTAGATTCAACACTCAAAGGTTCGAATTGAGTAGGTTTTGGAAAATGACAAAATACTTTAATCAGCTGTTTTTGGAAAATCCAAAACGTTCTACTTGCATGTTTTTGAGAACTGCAAAATGCTCTAAATACGTTTTTGGAAACCACACAAACACAAACGTTATACTTGCGTATTTTTAGGAATACCATTTTGCATAATATCATAACCATTTTGCAGATGGTCTAATTACGTTTTTGAGAACTGCAAAATAGTCGTAACTACAAGTTTTGGGGAACTGCAAAATGGCCTAATTACGTTTTTGAGAACTGACAAATGGTCTAACTACAAGTTTTGGGGAGCTGCAAAATGGCCTAATTACGTTTTTGAGAACTGCAAAATAGTCTAACTACAAGTTTTGGGGAACTGCAAAATGCTCTAAATACGTTTTTGAGAACTGACAAATGGTCTAACTACAAGTTTTTGGGAGCTGCGAAATGGTCTAATTACGTTTTTGAGAACTGCAAAATAGTCTAACTACAAGTTTTGGGGAACTGCAAAATGGCCTAATTACGTTTTTGAGAACTGACAAATGGTCTAACTACAAGTTTTTGGAAACTGCAAAATGGTATAATAACGTTTTTGAGAACTGAAAAGTTCAACTTGCATGTTTTTGAGAACTGCAAAATGGTGTAATTACCAGTTTTTGGGAACTGCAAAATGTCCTAATTACATTTTTGAGAACTGCAAAAATGTCAACTTACATATTTTTCAGAACTGTAAAATGGTATAATTGCATGTTTTCGGGGAGTTCAAAACGTTCTACTTACCGTATATCTCAGATCCGCGTGCTGTTACAGACCTGCGTAGTATCACAGACCCGCGCATTATTACAGGATATACGGTACTTGTTTTTGGACAACTACAAAGCGCTCTAATTCATGTTTTTTGAGAACTGCAAAATGGTCTAAATAAACTTGGGGACTAATAGCGTATTCCTCTAACTGAAAATCCATTTAGTCAAACGTGGGAAATTTCCTTTAATAGTTTGGAATTGTGTGTAGTTTTGGAAAGTTGAAAAGTTGAATATTCCACTTGGAACAATGGAGAAAATTAAATTATTTAAACAAGTCTATTTGAGTAATTACTCGGCTTTTTGAATATTTGTATTGTCGTCATAAATATTGTAGATGTCTGTAAGGATTAGATTAGGTGGATTCATACCTGTGTAGACCCCGTCCACATTTTTCCATTTCCATATTTTCTCATTCACATTAATTATTTTGGCAACTTTTAATTTTCCAATTGTTTATTTTGGACGTCCACGTCTTCCCAGCTCCAGCTCTTCCCTCCGGGTCAAGCACATGTTCTGTCTCCATTTCTATTTTGCATTAATATTCTTTTCTACAAAAGTCCTTCCTTCATTAATTCACATCTCCAATAATTACACCTCAATTATTTCAAAATTATTTCAATCCAAAATTCAGTCACACGACTTGACCAAAATTTAAAATTGTAATTATTATGTCATGTGATTTTTTCACAAATTATTTTGATCTTCCCCTTTGACTCTCGTTAGGGACCAATCATAAGTGACGTCTCGTATATTTTTTAGTGTGGGTGGGAGGATTATTATGCTATATTTAAACATATAAAATAATTTATTGTAAAACAAATTGGATTCTACTCGAGATATGGTTGTGTATATTTATTTGGTGTAGTTTGTGCAAAGGTAATTTATGCGAGGGATTCGTACTCCTCTCGTCCCTGTATTTATACACTCAGTCAGAATGAGGAGCACTTTTCTGCTTGCGTCTGTCTCGTAAAAAAAGGAGAGAGCCTGGGAATTGGTGAACAGATGGAACATTTCTCTGTTCGCTCGAGGGGAGAAAAAAAACTAGAGTGCCATGTACTTTGATTTGGAAAAGTTGCTGAGCACAAAGTGACTGAAGGAGTCAAGTGAAAAGTGAAGAGTCGTAAAAAAACAAAGTAAAATAGACAAAAATTGAGTCCACATGTGAAACAAATGCCAATTTATTTTCTTTTTTTTGTTTGGTCCTGTGCAAAATGAAGGGGGAAAAAATATCTATTTGGAAATTAAATGAAATTATTCTCTTTCATTTGTCTATACTTTTTGAGACAAGACATTATTATTTGCATTTGTGGGGGTTTTGTCACTTCACTTTTGACTTCTTTCCAGTCACCTAATAATATTTCAATCTTTATTATCCATCTTGCTTCACTTTGGTTCAGTTTTATTTACTCCATTTTCTCAGGATCCGTTTGACTTTCAAAGTTTTGTTTAGTTTAAATTAAATGATACGTAAAATGGAGTTGGGAAGTCATGTTGAGCTCTTGTTTAGTTTTTTAACTCGTTTTTAAATGTCATTAGTCATTGTGAGTGTACATGTTCCGTTTTTATTTTTATCTTTTATGGGCTGCAGTAAGGAAGAAGCGCGCCGTTCAAAAAGTTTTATTTTTATTCAATTTAATCAGTATTGACAAAGAAGCGCTTTTCTCAAAGGGGGTGATAAAACTTTTAAAAACTCTTAATGAGCGCTTAAAATGTGTATAAGCTCTGAATACAATTTTATTATGTAGATTTTTTTAAAATATTTCAAGTTGCAAGTTTTGAATTTTTAAAAAGGAATTAAAATTAGCTATTGTTGTGTAAATATTGAAAATACTGGGAAATTAGGAAATGAGCGAGTGGACATTATGGAGGCGTTAGATGGGGGTTTTTTACTTTGAGAGGATTAGGATTGAGTGGCCGTCTATGTATGTAAATTAGATTGAAATTGAAGTAAGGGATCGTCAATAAATGATGTAACGGGTAGGGGAAATGAGTCTCCTCGGATATTGCGATCACATCCCATTTTAAAGATAGCTATTTACGTAATGCTTAAGCTGGTACCGGTGACAGGGGGGGGTCATAGGGTCCTAGCAATGTACTTAAATATTTCAATGACAACATTTATGGATCACCCCTGACGAATGTAATTAGCTTTCCTGTTAATTTGTGGGATGGATCGTTGGATGATGATGTGATGTTAATTTGGAGGCGTGGGATGATGTCTTTTTTTAACTTGATCGTAATTAGGAAAACGCAGCTTCCTTTTGATTGTGACTCTCCCCATTTAAGTGGCCATTTAGTGACATTTATTAATTAATCACGGAGAGAAGAGTCATTAATAACGGAGACGCAGACGGGAATTTGGAAGATGATCTCGTCTCATGATCTCGTCAGTCATCTCACTTGTCATTAACGCTCATTAACCACACAAATAAAGCAGCGGCTCAACTGTCCAATTCTCCTATCTACAAAAGGAGACGCAGTCTCTGCAAAACGGCACATGTCCATCTCTCCAGCCTCCACTCCCTTTCTTCCTTCTCTTTAACCTCAAGTGTCCTCTCCCATTTCTAAGAGGCCGCTCACATATCACGTCCCGAAATCAAACCATGTTTTCTGTTTTGCGTCATTCTTGCACTAACTTCAATTATATGTAAACTCCTCTGTCCCCCTCCTTAAACGACTTTGACAATTTCATGTAATGTAACTTTTAAGAAATGGTCTGGTTCAGTTGAAATTGTTGGGATACTGATTTAATGATTTTAGGAAAGAGTTTGCGTGCATAATAATATGGGAAGTATTTAAAAATGTACTAAATTCGTTTGTTGTTGGTGTTGGTAGGGTGCTGAGATGATCCGGACGTCTCGACTGACACGAGATGCGAAAGATGGGAAATTCCTTCGTTATTTGTATGAAGACTGCCGAACAGTTTACGATGCTTTCAAACGCGGAGCGAGAGAGTCAAGTCAGTTTAGCACTTTTTCCAAAAACAAAACCTTTCTGTCTCCAAAATGTTACTTGTGTAATGAATTGTAATGGTTGTGTTTCGTTTGGGTGTGCAGATGATGGGCAGTGTTTAGGATGGCGAGAGCCGAAAGGACCAAACAAAGCATATCAATGGGTCCACTACAACGAGGCGTTGCTCAGAGCAAGGAATTTCGGATGTGGCTTGTCTTACATGGGTACAATTTATACACATTTTTTTGAATTAGAAATAAAACCAAGTAGGAATCTATGTGGGCGAGTTAATGTGTTTGATTGGGTTGTTTTGGTTGCAGGTCTCAATCCAGGGGACTACGTCGGAGTCTACGCCCAGAATTGTCCAGAGTGGGTTTTGTGCGAGCAGGGCTTGTACTGTTATTCCATGGTCATCATCCCATTGTACGACACACTAGGAGCTGATGTTTGCTCATTCATTATTCGCCAAGGTGAATACGAAGCTTAATTTGCAATTTACAGTTCCCCTTTCAATGCAGTGCTTTCCACTTTTCCCTCACTAATAATTAATCTAATTTGGTGATTTTGCAGCGGATATGACGACGGTAGTTTGTGATGTGGAGGAGAAGGTAAACATGATTCTGGACAAGACTCAGACTTGTCTCAAAAGAATAATTCACATTAAAGATTGTAAAAAGGAAACTGTGCTTCGGGCCAAGAAACAAGGGATTGAACTTATTAAAATTGATGAAGTCGAAAAAATCGGCGCCGCGAACCTTCACAAGTACCCAGAGAAGGTAAAACAAAATGACTGGAAAATGGGATTGTAATTAAACCCTTTGTAATGAATTATTGCGTGATGAATAAATTTGATAATGATTCGGTTTCTGCTGCTCCGTAGCCTCCAAAAGCGGATGACATCTGCACAGTGTGCTACACTTCGGGGACGACGGGGAATCCGAAAGGCGTGATGCTCAGTCATGAGAATGTGATTGCGGACGTGTCTTCGGTGATGCTCCAGTTGGGGGAGCATCGTCCGCATCGTCATGACGTCATGATCTCCTTCCTCCCCCTCGCTCACATGTTCGAGCGCTGCTGTCAAATCGCCATGTACATGCAAGGTGGCTCCGTCGGCTTCTACAGCGGTGACATTCGACAACTCATGGACGACATGAAAGCTCTCAAACCCACCGTCACTCCCACCGTTCCACGTTTGCTCAATCGAATCCATGACAAAGTACGTGACAAGGAAACAACTACACAAACTACTCAGTCCATTCCCCAATTCATTCCATTAAATTCATCAAGTTATTGTTGAATTTGAACCTTTTTTTTGAACAGGTGATGGGGACGGTGAATGGCTCGTTGATCAAGAAAACTTTGCTCCGAATGGCAATTAACAGTAAATTAGCGGAGCTGCAACGTGGGATCCTGAGGAAGAACTCCATTTGGGACACACTCGTCTTCCGTAAAGTTCAGGAAGGAATGGGCGGTCGCGTCCGACTTCTCGTCGTCGGCTCCGCCCCACTCAGTGGAAATGTTCTTACTTTTGTGCGCTGTGCCCTCGGCTGTGTCGTAAGTCTTCAGAGAATAAAACTAACTAAATAAATCAATTTAAAATTAATGCAAAACCGGGTAGTGACCCGGGTAATGACCGCTAATTAAATGAGCCCTGTGACTCTGCTTCTCTTGGACAGGTGGTGGAGGGCTATGGACAGACGGAGTGCGTGGCTCCGGCAACGTTGACGATTCAGGGTGACTGCACCCCAGACCACGTCGGACCCCCCGTCGCCTGCTGCTGTGTTAAATTGGTGGACGTACCTGAGATGGAATACTTTGCCTCTGCTGGACAAGGGGAAGTTTGTGTCAAGGGAACCAATGTCTTCAAAGGATACTTCAAAGATCCGGAACGAACCCGGAATACGATCGACAAGGACGGGTGGCTCCACACTGGAGACGTCGGCATGTGGCTCCCGGTACGTTACCCGCTCCCTTCACTAGTCATATCTTGCAATCTTTCTTTGAATTAATTAACTACGTTGAGATTCCTCTGTTTGTGTGTTGGTAGAACGGAACGTTGAAAATCATAGATAGGAAGAAACATATATTTAAGCTGAGTCAAGGGGAGTACATTGCTCCTGAAAAGATTGAAAATATCTACATAAGAAGTCCTTACGTCTCACAGATTTTTGTACATGGAGAATCTCTTAAGGTAATGAGGCAGATTTTATTAACATTTTATTGTGTTTTATTTATAGTTGATTTAATAATTATTATTTTGCTCCCCTCCAGTCATGTGTAGTGGCTGTAGTCGTGCCTGATGTTGAAACGGTCAAAGACTGGGCCATGGAGAATGACATCCCAGGAACTTTATCCGTTTTGTGTGCTGATGAAAGAATTAAGGGAATGATTTTGGAAGACATGCAAACGCTTGGCAAAGAAAATGGGCTCAAATCCTTTGAACAAGTAATTTTTGAAATCTTATTTTTTATTTACTTTTGAAAAGTTTACCTTTTTAAAATTGTTATAAAAAATGTAAATGAAGGAACGATGAATTAATTTTGTCTAAAAATGAAAACAGGTGAAAGATATTTATCTTCATCCGGATCCGTTCTCAGTTCAAAATGGACTCTTAACTCCGACACTCAAGTCAAAACGCCCACAGTTAAAAACGTACTTCAAGCCTCAATTAGAAGATATGTACTCAAAGTTAGATTAACGTTCAATTAATTATCAATTATATTATTAATACACTATATAAAAAAAACTTGTACTTTGACACTATATTGTATTACCAATAACAATATTTAATTAATTAAAAACTAAATAAATAAATATTATACGTATTTATTATGGTTAGGGAGGAGAAGGTCAAGTTAAAGTAATTAACAATAATAATCGAATTACTATTCACTGTTGAATCTTGATTTTATCCAATGTTCGAATTTACATAATAATTAAATATTTACAAAATCCGTACATAGTTTAATAAGGAAAGTAATTCCCCAACATGTATCACATTACTTACTCTCCCCAAGATCAAAAATGCAAAGTTTGTAACAAGTAATTCAACTTGACTATAGGAATTAAATTATTATTCTTATTACACTACCGATTTAAAATGTAAGCAGAATTGTGACTCACTTAAAGTTAAGTTACTCCACACATAATGATAATTAGTAATTATACAGTTAGGATTTTAAAATGTAACGTGTAAGGACCCACTACTTACTTTCTAACGATAAGAATCACTCTTGTTAATTAATGTAAATTCCTGAATTGAATGGATTTGATTGTTATCATGATTATTTTGAAAGTACAGCTCCTCGTAAGTCGTAAGTAGGTCGTAGGTCCTTCTTCCAAAATGTGTAGCGTTGTTGAAGGTGGAAAACAGTGACATGATATTTATTTACAATCTAATTCATTCAAGATACGCTTTTATTTACACGGAAATCACTAAAGGCAATTTATTATTGCTCCTACAATTTCCCGATTTTACTCAAAACTGCTAAAAGAATTAGATTGGAAGAACGTACAGGCTCAATTTAAATAATTTTACCATCCGTGTTAATGTACATAGCAGTATTAGTCAGCTTTCATTCTGTTTTTAACTGTTTTTACAGTTCAAAAGATTCTCTGTGAGTAATTTATGTTTTCCTTAAATACCTGCAAAAAGCTCTATTTACTATGTACTTTGCACTTGGACGTCAAAGTATATAAGAAAATGCTCAATTTAACATGTTTTCAAAAAGGTGCAAATCCCCGTTTTTGACATGTTTTTTTTCAAAAGACGGAGACAGTCAAAACATTTTACGTGTTTTTTGAAAAGGTGCAAACTACGAATACGAAATTAAATGCCCGTTTGATTCCCATTAAAATGTGGGTACGGTCCAGGGTCAGTTTCTCTCGATGTGACTTTTGATGATTGGTGACTATTATTTTTCGGACGATAAAGAAAAACTCTTTTAAGTAGTTTGGAGAAATAAAACTGTTTTACACTTTCAACCAACGCAAAAGTAGATGAAGATGGCGATTGGAAGGATAGAAAGTGAATAAATTGTGGAAATTGATTACGTGAATTTAGTTTTCGTACATCGCATCATTTGTATATTATGTTATTCAGAATTGAGCCAATGAAACTGTCTACTACCGAACTCGTGTTGTGTTTCTTATAGTACTTTTTAATTTTTGATTTTGATTGGATTTATTCCGAATTCCTCGGTTAGTTTTTTGTTTGTTTGTTGTTTATTTTTTAGTTTTCGTCGTTGTCGTGTTTTCGCTTATGTAATAAAATAAGTTATAGTTAAAATAGATTAATTAGTCATTAATAAAAAATTGTTACAATATTAGTTTAAAAGGAAAGATAGATAAAAGTAGATAATTAAATCACACATAATAATTTACGAGTCCAAAAAATGTATGTATTAAAAAAAACATCTTGTCATCACACTCAACTCACAATAATATGCGAATTTACACACAAACCATTTTTCTCAAATTTTTTCGATTTTTTTTATTAGTTTGTTTCTGTTTTATTTTCCATGTTTAAAATTTTACTCTGATTGTATTCGTGTAATGGCCTGTGTACTTACTTAAAAATAGTAAAAGTTGGATTGATATAAAATATAGGAGTGGGATTGCGACCTTGTAGTGTTATAATAATTAATTATCAGATTTAATTTACAATGTAAAATACTATAGACTTGTACATAGGGTTCTTCGTTAATTTTATTGTTTCACTCATATTATATTATACTAATGTATTTATGTTTAAAATGCTTCAAGATTTTACTTTACAATTAATTTAATTTAATTTAATTTAATTCCTACACCTTTTACTCTTAGGACACACACACACACATCACCAACCACCTACTGAACGGTTCCTATTATTCCTCTAAAAAAATTCCTACAAGAAATACATGGATCAGAATTATATGAATTAATTAATTAAATTAATTACGATTATTATTATTACTATTAATTATTGTTTGAATGAAACCTCGTGTAGGTAATTAATTATGGTTTCGTAGTTGAATTTGTAGTCATTAATTAAAGTTATGATTAATTTAGTGCGTGTAAATTATGAATAGCACATGTGACTCTTACAATTATTATTATTAGGTTTATTGATGTATTTGAGTTTTGAATTTTAATTTACGAAAAATCAATGTCAAATGATGAGGCTGGTCAAAAGAAAAAAAAGCAAGATAAATTATTATAATTAATTATTACTATTGTTATTGTAACTCTAATGCCTGCGAAATATTTAATAGGAATTTAATTATACTGAAGAAAACAAGCGTATCTCAGAAGATTTGTAGTCAGAGTTTGTCTTTTATTTATTATTGAGTTAATTACAATTTTAAGAATTTTAATTATCATTCTGTAAAAGTGATTGTATCGTTGTAAGTAAGAGAAAATGAATTACACTCTTATTGTTAAATATCTCAATTAGTTAATTAATAATTAGTAGTTAGTAGCTTCATTTATTCATGTAGTTCCTCCAACTATTCAGTTAGTGGGCGTCCAGAGACCGGAGATTTATTTAATTATTTTTAATATGAGTTTAAAAAAAAAAGTTTGAAGAAATTGTAATTAATGAGCGTAGAGGTGTGAATTAATTAGTCAATTATATTACGTAGTCAGCGGTTTCATAGCCACATGCATATTACCTATTATTATTACTATTATTATGTTTATAGTCAGTCAAAAATTGAAGCGTGTCTGTAGCTTGTACTTTGTACATTATTATTATTATTCAAGGTTAACGGCCATAAATGCGAGAGGTCATGAGAGGTCATATGTCATTGTCAACCGTCGTTATGTTCTAATTAATTAATTATGATTATTATTTTTAGTCCACGGTTTATTTTCGATTTATAATTTAATTGTTGTAATCATCATCATCACATACACTAAATTGTATCGAAATGTCAGAGTCGAAAAATCACATTCATTGGTCTAGTTAAATTAATTAATAAGCTTCTATAATTCTAATTATTCTAATGAGTAAGAAAATATACTATAGGCTATGTAATCTAATAACTTTAAGTTAATCATTAAGTTTGGCTGTAAAGTTAAAAAAAAACGTTAATTAATTAATAAAAATTTAAACTGGAAAATGGATAAACTTAATTCTTATTACTAATTATTAATACGATTTAAATGTTGTATTAGTTACTACAAAAAAAAATCTTTCCCACTGCGCCCCCGCATCATATCGCCGGAGCCGGACCATCGCATCGTTGGATTTGGAATTTATTATTTTAGCCCGAACAAAGAACAACAAGTTTTTCTTGAGTAGTTTTTGATTTGAAAATAAAAAAAATGGAGGACGTAGATATAAAATGATTGTATTTGGTGATGAAAACGTTTAGTGATACCGATTTACATTTAAATACAAGTAAAAATAATGTAGTTTTAAATTCATATTAAATTCTACTTACTTGTTATAGTGGATTAATTAGTATTAAGTTGAAGAGACTGTGAGCGGACGTTTTTGTGAGGGACGAGCGCGCGTGCGCGTTGAGTTGAGGGACAGACAGAAAAAAACTGTAGATGATGAAAATGATGAAGCTTAGTGATGTAGCGAAAGCGATGCCTCAAACAATAAAATTTAATAAATACAAAAATATATATACACAAATAAATTGTAATTACTTTATCGTAGGTAATTTACTACTAATATACTAGTCGTACCCGAGTAACTCGTACCCCCACCAAATAAGTCCCCTAATAATATTGTGTCCCCCAGCATCACCAGTCACAATTTGAGCATAAATAAATATTGTCCCACTTATTACAGGCTGCAAAGTTGCTTGGGGACGACTTGGGTGGGTGCGAGTTATTCGGATTCGGGTACGAGTCCTACACTAATCCCAGAACCGACCTGTTGTAATACCTATAATTAGTGTAAGTAAATATGTAAATTTCGAGTATCGCTATTTTTTAATTCCTACGGTAATTCAGTGCGACACTTTAGTTTTTAAAAAAATCATATTTTTGGATCGTATACCTGTTCCATATCGAAATCAAGACGGAAAATTCAAAACGGTATATTTACACTTGGCCTTTTTTAATTTATTGTCAACTGGTTTTCAGTTGGACAAAAGTTAAAATGATTTATTCCAAAATTCGCCCACAAAGTTCACTCACCACAATAAGTCATTTCTGGCATTAGTCGCAAATAAATATGAAAGTGTTTAAGTAATCGTAATTATTCCAAAATGTTAGAAGTGTCGTTTCACTGCAAAGTCCATACTCTTTAGAAAGGCCGTTTTGTTTTATTCAAATTTAATTGTTAATTAAGTAAGTTATAAATAATTGATGAATAAATGAAATGGGTCGGTGAGAATACAAGTTATACACGCGCTATAGATTACTATACATAAAAATGGATATACCTACTTAATAATTCATAGGAACACAGAGACGATAAATGGTTATATAACTAAGCATAAGTAAGGAAACATAATTAAAGTGGATGAAAAATATTGTAATTAAAGAAATAATCAAATATTTAAATAATTAAGACTAAAAATTACAATTAAGAGAAATATAATGAAGCCATGAAAATGAGAGTAAAGATATTTACTAAAATTATTGAATATTGAAATGTACTCCATTCAAATACAATTAAAACAAATCCAAAGATTCTCACATTCAAAATACGTGTCTTTTCTTTACATTTTATTACGAGAGCTCATATTTCTAATTTAAGGGGTTGTCCATAAATGACGTCATCGAAATATCCCGATTTGTAGGACCCCCCTGCCACCAGTACCAGCATAATTATTGCGTAAACAGCTATCTTTAACATGTGATGTCCTTCCTATCACGTAGACCCATTGACCCTACCCTGAATGGGACGCCACGTATGGACGGCCCCTAGATTCCCAAATATAAGAATTCATTCATCTATGTCATTTCATTTAGTCCGTCTTCGTTTCGTGGGTCGTTATGGATTTTCGATCAGCTGGGATTTTTGTGTGTGGAGGTGATGTATGTACGCACGTAGGAAATGACGGAGGAAATGCTTCTTGGGGAGAGGAACGCTTTCACTTTCAACTTTCACTCTCCGCTTTCACCTTCCGCATTTGGTCCGTGTCGATTTTTAGTTACGTTCTTGTGGACAAATAGGAAATGGGAATTGCGCATACGAGGCGGCCGGGTGGCGTGTGCTGGGCGCGCGAGTCACAGTTCTCGCCAAACCAAACAAAAAACCGACAAAACGACGGCGACGACGAGATTACAAGAAAAAAACTCAAGAATAAAAGACGAGAGATGCTTGGAGAAAGTTACAAAGAAAGTTGAAGGAGAAAACGAAGCTCACAAAAGTCCCCAGAACCGCAACCTACTTTCATTCATTCACACATTCAGCCGTTCCTATTGCAAAACTGCAAAATGTCGTATATCCCATTATTTAATTACAATGTTACCAATTCTATTCTACGTTTTCAAATTTTCAACAATTTTTCTTGAAAATCTAATCAAAATTTTCACCATTTTCTAAAGCATACAAATTATTTCAAGAAAACAAGTTCAAAATTTTTTTGAGTAATCAAACCATTTTTGTAACTAAAAACAAATTTTGGGAGTGAAGAATTTTGTGAAAAATTTTAAAAATTAATTGGGCATATGGGTCGTTTTGCAGCTACAAAAAATTGTATGTAGGCCATTTTGCACTTTCAAATATATTGCATATTGAAAAAATTGTGTACTCAGAACATTTTTGGGCTTAGGAATGCGGAGTGAAGATAGAAGAATTTGGAAGAATTGTATTTGTGCGGGTGAACGGGATTGAAATAAAAGATAAAGCGTGTGTGTGTGAGTTTCCTTTGGAGCCGACCGGGACCGGGACTGGGACCGGAACTGTGGAGAGAATTGGAGGGAGGGGACAAAAATAAATTCGGGTGTTTTCGCGTTGGATAAATTCGGGCCGTTCGTTATCGGGCTTTGGGAAGGGGGATGAACTGGGAACTCGGGTATTTGGGCAGTTGACAGAGGATGAAGGTGGTTGCGTATAGTTGTAGACTCTCCGTTTTTTTTTGGGCGCGAGAGAAAGTGTGGTCGTACATAGTGGAATCTTGTGCCTATTGCGTATAATGGAGCGTGGAATGTGGGATGGAAATAATATTCTGCTTTCTCCGTCTGACACTTTCCCCAATTCCCCTTCCTCCCATTTCTCCACACAATCCGTCTCCCGCTCCGTGCAGCTACAGACATTCGTCCGGAGTCCCATGTCACTCTCCTCCTTTCGCTGCACTTTCTCTCGCTTTCACTCGCTTTCACTGGGATTCGCTCCGCTCTGAGTGAAAGTGACGGAGACAGTAAAATGGAAAGGGTCCGTTTGTGGTGAGGGATGTGGGTGGGAGATGAAGGACAGAGACCGAGCTCATCATCATCATCTTCGCCTTCGCCGCCTTCCCCCAAAATTAACTTTCAGCCCGCAAATAATCAAATAACGCATCACCATCCCGTATTCTCAATTACCACTCTCCACACTCCTCACCTTAAAACTGTGAGTCTCTATTTTTACTCATTTCATCGCATTCCACATTCACATCTCAATTAAATCATTGTTCTTCATCCTACGCCACAGATTTATTTTCGAATTTATTTTTTAACCAACTCAAAAGGGAACCTTTTTCTAATTCCGCATATTTTGTGTGGCGAAGAAGAGACTATTGATTTAATTTTCCTGAATTTTCTACACTTTTTGTAGATGTTCCTTTTCGAATATTATTTTGTACAAACGCAACATCTTTTGTCTTCAAGTATTTTTCTACGCTCATTCAAGTAACTTTTTCCCAAACTATTTTTTTAAAGAATTTCATAATTTGTAATTTTAATATAAGTACAGTATAAAGAGTTTGTATGTATTATTCATGTTTCATTAATTTCGCTTTCGTGGGAGGGGAAAGCATTCGAGCAAATTTTGGAGATTTTTAAAAATAATTAGCTAATAACAAATTTGGACGAGTTTTAGAGATTTTCAAGATTTGAAGAGTTTGTTAGAAAAACGCGTCGAGTCGGGTGAGTGTAAAGTGTGGACTTGACATGTTTTGGAAAAAAACTCTTCAATTGTGTGAAAGTTGTCCGTTTAGACAGAGAAAGATGTATTGTGAGTGTTAAACATGGGAAAATAGGATAAGGAAGTAGCTGCTAAATAAAGGATAGGGTCTAATGTGAAAGTGAATGAATGAGATGATTGAAAATGAGAATTTTTGGAGTGACGGAAGCGGACGGAGTGACTGATTAAGAGGGTTTTGGTGGGGCGATGGGTCGTGAATGAAGACAAGGGGAAGAGTGTGAGACTTGATAGTGAATTGCGGTAGTGAGTGGTGGATAGTGCGTTCGCGTAAAAATGTAAATGGGAAGTGTGTGTGAGTGCGAGGTGCGTACGGAGGACAGTTGATTATTTGAAAGTGGTGCGTCCTGGAAATAGAAATTCGTGTGTGCGTGTTTGTTGTGACGTGGGTCGGGTTCCGGTGACGTAGGAACATTTTAAAGTTATTTACTTGACACGAGACGCAGTCACGCAGAGACAGACGCAGATCGGAGAAAGTGGAGAAAGTGGAGAAAGCGGAGAAAGCGGAGAAAGTGCTGATGATGCCCGACCTACAAAAGGAGCTACAGAACGCGGAGAGAATGAGGCCATGGAAAGGCTAAAGGCCACTCGGCCAGCGCTCCTCCGGCTCCCGCTCCCGCTCCGCTCCTCCGTCCTCCATCCAACAAAACCAAATAATCAAGACCCAAACAAGGAGGACTCACAAGTGGAAACGCTCTCCCGAAAACCGACACCGACACCCAAACCGAAACCGAAAAACGGAAACGGAAACCGAAACGGGGAAAAAGGGAAGAAGGGAAGGGACGTGTGTGTGGAGGAGAGGAGGATTTTTATTTCCTTTCGCTCTTCTCACTTCTCTCCCGTCACTCCGACGTCCCGCACTCGGAGCCCCACTCTCTCCAGTAAACCAAGCAACGGCCGCGGCGGCCCATACAACAAACAAACAAACAAAGAACACTTTCCAGTTTAGTCCTCAGTTATTTACACCAACATTAATGAACTTTATCTTCATTTCCAACCAATCACGCCTCTCAAATATTTGTGCTCCGGTTCATCATCATTCATGGAATAGGCGGAGGACCGGAAGCAATTAGTGGATCTTGAATATTTATCCGCAGCCCATCGCTCGTGTGGAGCACAAACAGAAATACTCGTCAAAAGCCAAGTGATAATTAGAGAGTCCCTCGAATCCAAGCCACACTTCCGGAAGTGAAAGTCAAAGTTGATTTAAAATTGAATGGGAGCTGAAAAGGAGAAAGCACGTGACCCCATTGAGCCGTAAATTCTCGCTTCTCACAAAAGAATCACTCCTTCGCTGTCTGCTCCTCACTTCTTCTCTCGTCGTCGCTCTCGCTCTCCTTTGTTATCCGCGCATATTTTCAAGGTTTTGTGATCTTCATAATGTGATACACGTCAAGTTATTGTTCATTTAAGTTTAGTACCTACGAGTGACGTGCAACTGAACTCAGTTAAAGGATCAAGACAATGTGACGTGACCTCTGACCCATACTACAAGCAGGAAAAGGACAGACGAAAAAAATAAGTGCTGGAGGGGTTGAAGGGATTGACAAATCAAGACACGGAAGGAAAGGGGACGGAAGTGTTTGGGCCCCCACCCTCCCCTCCCCACCCCACCCACTGCCCCCTCCAGTTCAAAGGAAATTGCAGTTTATTTTGGAGCATTTGTGGGTGGTGCATAATTTGGTGAAATCGGGAATGGGGATGGAAGTTTTTGCGTGATGTAGGAGAAAAGATAAAGTTGAAGATAAAGTTGAAATGCGGACAAGCGTCTGGAGTGTCTGAGGGAAAGTGAGCCAAGATGTCAATCTCGATAACAAGTGAACTAAAGACGAACGAGAGTTTCCTCAGGAGGAAGGTTCTCATTGAGGGAGAGGGAGGAGGAGGAGGAGGAGGAGGGGGTGGTGGGGGTGTAGGAGGGGGGCAGATGGAGGCGACGGTCGTGGCGGAGGCGGCGGCGGCTGCTGCTGCGGCGGAGGAGGAGGATGCGGAGGGAGATGTGGAGGTAGACGTGGAGTTCGACGTGGAGACGAGGAAAGAAGAATTGAGGAAACATTTCCGCTACGGCCTCCCCACCACATTGTCAGTCCCCAAAATGAACGTGGAGGAGGAGGAGGTGGTGGTGGTGACGGTGGATGAGGGTGGTGGAGGGGGTGGCGGGGGGGTTGTGGGTGGTGGCGGGGGAAGTGGGGTGGATGGGAAGCGGAAAGGATGCTCCTTTGACTGGACTTTTGGGGTGACGCTGACGAAATGGGCCACATTCATTGCTGTGATTGATATTGTAAGACTTGTAAGGGATCGTCCATAAATGATGTCATCTATCGAAATTTTCCCATTTTTACGACCCTTTGACGTATAAATTGATTGCGTATAAATGGCTATTTTGAACATGGGATGGGACCAGTATATCCAAAGAGATGAATTATTCTTAAGGATGACGTAATTTGTGGACGACCCCTAGTCAGGATTTAAATACGAGGGTTTCAGTAGACTAGATGTAAAAAGTTTGTAAAATATTGAAAATTGCATTGGAGCTAATGGGGTTTTGGTTGTGTGTAGGTGAAAGGAACGTTTGGACTGATTTTTGCGGCTTATTTAGCAGCTTCAATATTTAGACTGATGACAGAAACTCCTGATTTCGAGGACTTAAAACGACGAATGGCTCACACTGAATTTGTCTATATTTTCGCTTATGGAGTTACGAGTGAGGAACTCATTTGATTTAGCCCAAAATATTTTAATTGATTTTATTTGAGTTTGATTACTAATGTTAAATGTGTGATGTTCAGGTTGGGGCGTTGTGCTCACCGTCTGTGGAATATCATTCTGGAATTTTTTCCTCATTGTCTTTGGCAAGATACTCTACGATGCCACTAATCAGGTGAGTCACCTCTCCACCTGTCAACGCTCCCCAATCCAAATAATTAATTACCAACACCGGATTAATCGCGTCACCCATCCCCAGCCGCCCTCATTCTTCCTTCCACACACCCGCCTGTCCATAGAACATATAGCTACGTCTTACGTCTTATGTAATCTAAGGAATCGCCCATAAATGACGCCATCCAAAATTTTCAATTTTGACTCCTCTGTCATCTGCTTAGTCATTGCTTAAATGGCTGTCTTTAACATGGGATGTGATCAATATTCTGGTAGACCCATGGACCCCAACGATGACGTCATTACTGCGCCACCCCTAACGTATAATATACGACGTTAGAACCTATACGTACTTTTGTGGGGGTGCCACATGGCTTTTATATGCCCCCTATCTCTACAGCCCGGGTACAACTCGAACCGGGTACAACCCGAAAAACGGGTTCTCTTCCAACTTGCTTTTCACCGTAGTTTAGCAGCTTAGAAAAAATCAATGGTGGAATTGATTACTGTGAAAATTCAAAATTGTAGTTTCCCACTCCAGCCAATAACTAATAATAAAAACTCTTTCAAAATTGACCCATTTTAGTTTAGTTACGTTGCAACAACAAGGAAAAAGTAAAATGTGGGATTTAAAGCCAAACTACAAATTAAACCAGTGCAGTGCAATGATACAGAAATACAAAGCATATCTTCGTGGAGCAATCACGTGCTGAGCTGGAAAATAAAATTTGAGCCATTTTCAGTCAGCTCAGAGTTTAAACTCAAATAACACGTTCAGCATTGGCGTCAAGAAAATAAAACTATTAAATTATTAATAAAGCTCTGGGCTGTATTTTGTGGTGTCAAAAATTGTATAACAGTAAATCTTCCCACGGGTTTGGAAATATATCCGCTAGGGGGCTAAATTGGAGAAAATTCCAAAATTGGCAAAAGCAGCAAAAACTTCAAAAATTTCAAAAATGGCAAAAATGACAAAAATTTTTAATTTGGCAAAATTTCAAAAATGACAGAAATAGTAAAAATGGCAAAACTGTCAAAAATGGGCGAAATAGGAAACATGGCAAAAATGATGTTTGATTTTAGCGTAGGGTGTATTGTGTAAAATGCTGCGTCCACCACGTGGTCACACAACTAAATATAGTGAAACGTAATTCATGTGTTGAATAATCGAATTTTTTTCTTTTGGTTTACAGAGAAGTGTGGGGAAGCTCCGCCTTTGGTACGGCTACACCATCTTCAGTTTCGTCCTTTTCCTCGTCATCTACGTGCACCTGCTCTGGGCGGCGTGGTCGTGTGAGGCAATGGGGCTCTGTCAGTCGCGTCACAACGCGTGGGTGTGGCTCTTTGCGTCCGCGTACTACTTCCTCTCCCTCTTCCCCACCCTCTACTCCCTCGCCATCGTCCAGTCCATGACGCAGATCATCGTGACGACGCTGTCCGCCCTCTCCCTCCGCCACTGCCACTGCTCCTCCTCCTCCTTCTCCACCCTCAACCGCTCCACCCTCCCCGCCGTCTCCTCCTCCGCCAGCCTCCGGAGTCAAGGTCAGGCCAAAGGTCAATGTCACTGTCAGCGCTCAGCCTCAAGGACGGACAGTCGGAAGCGGAGCAGTAAAAAGAAGAAGCGGAACAAGTCCGCGTCGAGGGCCTCTTTGGGGGAGAGTGCGACGGAGCCCCGGGGGAAGGAGAATGCGTACAAAAACTCCAGCTTCCAACCCCCCATCCCACCCCCACCCCCCAACCCCCACTGGAACCAGCTCAGTCAGAATGAGAGTCCGAGCTACAAACAAACACAAGTCATTCTGCCGCTCAACTACTACTCCACCGTCTCCAGGACGCACTCCTACCGCCACCACTCGCAATACGGAACCGGCACCGCCACGCACACGCACGGCTACTCGCATGGCTACACCCCCAACTCAATCTCGCAGTCCAATCATCAAAACAATTACAATCACCTCAACGCCATCACGGGCAATTTCAACTACAACACGTGGTCAGGAATGTCAGAGAAAGAGCGGGAGCGGAATCGACGCAGCCTCAATCTCAGCATTCAAAAACAACTGGAAATGGAGGACGAGGAGCATCTCGCACAGGCGCTCTGCTAAAATCAACCATTTCCACAAATACAAAATATTAATAAGAGACTTATTCAATATCCACTAAGATTTCCCGTCATTTCCCTCAATTTACACACGGCTTTCCCGTTCCGGTTTTCTCAAAATTCTCAGAAAATGGCTCCCGCCACTGCCGCCAGTAGTCGTCAGTTCCACCCCAAAGGTCCTCCCCAGCCACCACCAAACTCGTCCCGAAACTTTTTGGAAGTTCTCAGTTTTTTTTAAATTGTCGAAAAGGGAAGAATGTGTGAGACGCGAGGTGAAAGTGAAATATGTAGAATTTTGTTAAAAAGTTGCGTGAAAAAAATAGATGAAATACAGAAAAGTAAAAACTGGAGAAATAAATGAACTCACACTGCTCGAGACGAGACTGGAAAACACTGGAAATATTTGGAAAAAGTCAATCACGGGAAGTGACATCAACAATTTATTCGATTAGATTTAAATTAAATTAACTATCTAACGCTAAATCATATACACAATGTAATGTAGTTAGAACATAAAAATTGAAATCTACTCCAATCTAATTATGTCCTACTGTAAGAGTCCAATGCAAAATATACTATGTACGTTTTTTTTTCTTAAACCAATCTTTAAATTATGTTTTCTACAAAATTTTTCGAAACATGCGTTTCATTATCACGAAATTTTTTTTGTAGGAATCCTCAAAATTATTGTTGAAAAAAACAACTTAATTTATTTTTTAGATTTGTTTATATTAGGGATTGTCCATAAATGACGTCACCCAAATTATCATTCTATTATGACCCACCCACCTCCATGCCATGAGTTTTACATTGGGTTAAACTGCTACCAGTTTAACATGGCATGTTATCAATACCTGACTAGACCCACTCGCCCAATCAGTGACATCATTTATGGACGATCCCATACCTAAAATAGATAGTCTTATTCCACACTGCGCAAAGGACTCAGAAGGGGGACTTAATTAGAAGTGAAATACCTCGTAATGTAATTGTATCACTATAACTACCTTGACCTGCGTACTTAAGATTGACCTATGACCTAAACCCAAATTACCTGTGCTAACTTATTAAATACTTATATAGTAAAATACTATTAAAAATCATTATTGCGACACTCGTACCATTTTGAACGTACTATTTTTCTTTGTCGAAATTTCAAAATTACACACACTTAAAAAAAATATTGAGAAATTTCAAAATTTTATTTTCAAAAAGGCATTACACACAATAGGCCTAAAACTAAAACTACAAAAAAAAATACTAAAAAATGTAAATAAAAATAATATGCACTATATTGTATTCAAAATTCAAAGTCAACGTCAACAACGTCTTTTTGTAGTTGCAAAAAACAGACTACGCATTTTTAATAAATTACAAAAAAAAAAACAAAACAAACAAAACTACTCAATTAAATGTAAGTTAAACAAAAAATTCATAGCGAATAACAAAATGATTGTGTATTACGCGTGTAGATTTATTCGCCTTGTTGTAAATTGTAAAGAAAAAAAAATCTACATTTAAAAAAGTTACCGAGACCCGCGCCGCGGCATCAATAAAATTTCAATCAATCAACGTGAAACACGTTGAAGGTGCACAAACTTGTATGTAGATTTCCCCACTCTTTTGAACACATATTAGATAGCACATTTTGCTATTATAAGTACCTTCGTCGGGATTACAATTAATTGTTATACAATCTTACAACCAATTAAAACTGTGTACATACATGATATTTTAGAACTAGACAAATCTATAGGAGATACACCAGTATTTTAGTGGGTACAAACAAGACACAGACACACAGACACAAAACCGATTCAAAATTTAAAAAATTGTAACAACAAAAATGGCGCGTTAAAAAAAACTTATTTGAAAAAATTGACTCTCTACCTCAAAAATATAGTGGAGTCAATTTTTGAAAAATGTGTTGTTGAGATGCGTCCATAAATTACGTCAAATATCCGAAAAATTCAATCCGAATCCGAAAAAAAAGAAAATCCAAAATCCAAAAAAAAAGAGTGAAAAAAAAACTTGTTGAACTTCTGAGACTAGAAATTAGGAAATTGGTTAAATGTTGGTATTTAATGACTATGTGTAAAATGGCTCAAAGACTTAATCACTAATTAAAAGTTAATTAATTAAAGTATATAGAATACAAGGGTTACTAGGATGGGTGGGTGTGGATGTGGTACGAAATCGCATACTGTTAACGTGTATGAATTTACTATATGTATAGGGACAATGTATTACTATAGCATTGTGTCTTATTTCTTGTTTTAAAAAAAAATGTTGTTCAAAATAAATTACACTATACTTACAAAAAAAAATGTCAACGTACGATTTACGATTACGATACGGGAACCGCGACGCGACTTGCGCTGGGGATTAGAAAGTAATTGAAAAAAAAAATACTGTATACTGCGCGCGTGTATTGTTATAGTGGCAAAATAAAAATGACGAAGATTGTTAAAGAAGTGAGAGAGAAAAAAAAAAGAGATTATAGAAAGAAAGAAAAAAAAATATGAAAATGATATGATGACGATGATTAAATCGATAATCGATACAATTACGACATAATGAATGTTATTCATACAAAAATATATACACAAAAAATTATATGAAAAATAAAATGGGAATAAAAAAAAATGAAGCAGATTCGAGCGTATTATGGGCCTTTGTTATTTATTTTTTTTACCTTTAAGGGGTTGTGCATAATTGACGTCATAATTTGGGTCCATGGGTCTGCCCGAATATTGGTTCTTAGAATGGGAATATTTTTTTGATGACATAATTTATGGACGGTCCCTGTTAATTCTCACACCTTCAATTTGAAGGAGACAGAAAAACCAGATGATACAGATCAAGAGGATTGATGCCAATGTCAACATGAGCCCCAAAAAAAATGAGGTCAACAGCTGAAATTATGATACGTAATTATTGATTAATAACACTTTTATTTTTGTATCCTTGGGAAATGCAGCTCAGCATTCAGGTAACAGCTGGCAATACAATTACAACGGATGAGCCTCACACTCACAAAAAACTGCATTTAATTACATTTCCATTTCAGCTTAATTAGCATGCGGGGCCTTCCACATATTACGTCCACACAAAATTTGGCTTAAATTCGATTCAACCAACCACCCACCCACTTACCTATCACATCACAGGTAGACAGAGACACTATCACATTATAGATGGGGTGCCGTCGCTCGAGTTCCTATAACGTAAGTTGTGCACGGCCCCCTTGTAACTAAATACGACCATTTAACTTCCGATTAGTATTCATACACATAAACAATGGGGGAAAAGAAGGCTTCTTTTTTATTTGAACTCGACGCCAGAATAATGACGCTACGGAGAAGTATAAATAAATACCGAGAACTTGTCAAGAATTAGCAACAGTGGGAGTAGTGCTGCGAGGCTAGAAATCAAAAATCTTCCGCTAAGTTCATAAGGTTTAAAAAAGCATTTAAAAAAACATTTTTAAAATCACTTAAATCTAAACCCGGGAAAATTAAAATGAAAACGGGTGTGAAAATATGTCTAATCCTTGGCGCCTTGTCTACGCTGTTGAGCAGGACGGAGCAGAGCAGTTTAAATAGTTTGAAAAGTGGGCGGGCGGGAGAAAGTGATACGAATTGGGAGGATTGGAACGACTGGGAGGAGGAGGAGGTGGAGACAGTGGATGGGGCGGGAGAATCAAATCAAAATTCTTCCGGGATCGGGAAGGATCCGAAACACCCGGACTTGGTCACGGACGTTCCATATGTAGACTGTGGCTCGGAGCATGCGTCACTTTTTGAACTATTCGTCGACCCCCCGTGCGGCGCCAACAATTGCACGCTCATCCGAGGGGAGCCTTCCACTTTGGGCGCCAGCTTTATGCCCAGGCTAAATAGCAGTACGCTCCGGGTTCGTGTGGATCGGATTGACCCAATCTTCGGATGGCCAACAATTCTAATTCCCGTAAAAAACCCGAATAATACATTTTATTTCTACCTATTTTTTTGCTAATATTTTAGGAAATATTTAATTTTGTTGAATGGTAAGACTGACTTTTGGACTTGATAATTGATAGGAATTCAAAGCGTGCGGGGAGCGGTTCAATGTGACGTGTCCAATCGTTGAAAATGAGGCTCAGTACGCGAATGTGACGGCGATTTTCCCCAGGTCCATCCCGCCCATGACGATCCAGATCAAAGTCACTGTCCTGACTGAGAAAAATGACGTCTACTTCTGTCTCGTGAACAATATTATTCTCGCCTGATCTTATCCAATATTTTTTCAATTACCAAATTAATTCCTTCCCTCACGCCCTTTACGCCTTTACCCACTTTACGATCCATCCTGTCCGAGTCTATTTTCACATTATTTCCAGTTTTTCTTACAAATCTAATTTCCAGCTTTTTTATTCCTCTGATTTCATTTTTAAAATAAATAAATTACAACGTTGAATTTTGGACATAGACGTTTTACAGACAATTATTTCATTCTCATTTTTTCAGCACTTGCATAACAAACGTTCAAATCAAAATTGATGGTTTTTAAAAGTGAAAACTTCAAGTTAGGGATAAATTCATAAAACATTACAAGGGAGCGTGCATAAATTACGTGGTACATTTTCGGGGGTGGGGGGACGTAAGGACTCAAGCTGCCTATTCTTTTGCAAGAGCATACATACCAAAACAAGGGTGAGGGGCGTTCAAAATTTCTGATTTTCGTCCCATGTAATTTACGCCCGTTCCCTAAACAATAAAACTGAATTAGGGGTAATCCATAAATCACGTTAGTAACCTCTAATATAATGACGTGCTAAGGAGTGTAGTACTGGGATATAATTTATGTACGGCCCTCTTGCTCTCTCTTTTAGGTGGGTAGCTAAAATGTGTGGGGCCTCCGTGTTGGTTACTACGTAAATTGGGAGCGTTCACAAACGATGTGAGGGTATGGGCGGTTGAGGAGGGGGGGGGTCCTTTACTCCAAATATGATTTACATGTTAAAGGATAGCGGATGGGTCAAGGTGAGGAAAGGAGAAGAGAAGAGGTGGGTGGTTCAAAAAATAAGGAACATATACGTTGAAGTCATTTATGGACGGATCCAAAGTAAAATAATTACTTGGCTTTGGAAGCATTTGGACCTCTCACGCTTTTCGGAGGCCTTGGAACATTGATCCGTGCATCTCATCGCATGGATATCGATCCGCGGAGCAAACTGTTGAGTCCGTCTCCGTCTCTCATCGGCTTCCGTTCGTGTCATTTTCGGTTTCGGGTTCGGTGTCGGATTTGGTGATTCTTATGGTTACGGTGGTGTAGGAGCTATGGACTGAGAGAGAATTTCACCCGGGTAATAGCTGTCCCACTCCAGTTCCAGTCCAGAGTAGAATTGAAAGAATTGGAGTTTATTGGGACATTTAGTTTAGTGTTTAGATTTTAGTCGTGACTCATCCCACTTCCCCTCCATCCAAACTCCGTCGCCATCCACTCAACGAAACCCTCAATTTGTCCAGTTTATTACACCATGATATCCCACCGTAGTTTAGTGAACAGTTTTACAATTTTGGAGCAGGAGCAGTGCGGAGTTGTCCAGTTGAGTTTGAACTGTGTCAAAGTTTAAGAATTTGTGAGGTTTGTGAATGAAATGTGAAGCAAACGGCGCTCTGATTGGACGGATGAAATGGCCAAAAATGGAAGTGATGCAGTGAAGAGTAATACTGAGCTGTGATAAAATCTGTCGGATTCTCATCAAAATTTGGCTGTGATTCAATAATTAAAGTGCGGAGTGACTTTGGAATTAATAAATAATCGGAATACGAGACTTGTGGAATTATGGCGTATGCAATTCTTGTGGCGAAGGCGCCTCGGCCGGACCTGTACTACTGCTCCTGTGAAATTAAACTACTCGACAATCCGCACTCGGAAATTAAAACGCCTTACGACATCCTCTCAGGATTGGTCATCATCCACTCCGAGTCCCCCAACTGCTTCCTAAGAAGTAATTAACACAATTGTTTACACCCCGCCTAATTTCAAATTA